>CM038677.1:406788541-406972564 GCA_021605205.1 Aegilops longissima
TCACGTCACGGGGGCCCACGAGGGACCGATGAGCTCAGCCCGCGCGCCCTGGGGGGAGGCTCGCCCCTTGAGCTTGTCGCTCCCCTGAACTTCGTCTGGTTCACCTCCTAGGTTTCGGGGGTCTCTTCTTGCCCATAAAGAATCACCATAAATTTTCAGCCCAATCCGAGAACTTTTATTTCTGCACGAAAAATAATAGCATGATAGTTCTTTTGAAAACAACGTCAGTTCGGGTTAGTTTCATTCAAATCATATAAAAGTGCACCAAAACCATATAAAATTGTTGTAAACATGGCATGAGTACTTTATAAATTATAGATACATTGGAGACGTATCAGCATCCCCAAGCTTAATTCCTACTCGTTCTTGAGTAGGTAAATGATAAAAGAAATAATTTATGAAGTGTGAATGCTAGCATATTACATAAATTTGATCAATGCTAATTTCAATCACTTTTTCTAGCATCATAAACATCAACTCTTTCTTATAAAACTCATCATGATCAAGTAGCAATCAGTTCACGTGTTATGATTTAAACAATGCATTCTCTTGAAACTTAACAACGTATGTTCTTAGTCACCAAACAATTTCAATGCATCTTATTTTCAGTAAAGTCTAAGTAAAAGCTTCACATACTCAATTATCATATAGTTTTCTATGATGTGTAGTACTCAAAGCATATTTTTTAGAACAAATAGCATCCGTCAAACACAGAGAAAGATATGGGTTTAATGTTTTGCCTCCCAACTCATTTATCATAGAGATAATTGTCAACAATAATAATTCATGATCAAATATATTTGAATGGATATATGTGTCTGGATCTTTCCCAACCACATGATGCCTGCCAAGAGAATAATGAGGTTGAAATAAGAAGTCGACTCAACAAAAATAAAACTGACAGAAAAAGTAAAAGATATGCCCTTCGTAGAGGGAAGCATAGATTCGCTTATGTGCCAGAGCTCATTGCTTAAAACAGAGATGAATACATTTTCAGTGGTGTTCTTTTCCTGTCAACTCGACTAAGAATTTCAATATCTTCCATGTAAACAAATTATTGGCGGTTCCCATGCTTGAAAGTGCTAGTTATCGACTAGAGGGGGGTGAATAGGCGATTTTTCTGAAAGTCTTCAAAACATGAAAGTTTCGAAGACAAACACGAAAACTTTACCTATAAACATGCAGCGGAAGATGAACTACACTAGACAAGCCATAGTCAAACAAGTATGAAGCTAAAGCATGATGACTGATAGCAGCTATGTAGTAGGATCAGGATGGAGGATAGTATGAAGCCAATCAGAAGAAGTAGTCACACAGTGAAGTCAAACAGGCATAGCAATTAGGCAATGACTTCACAAAGATGAACTGTAAGTAAGGAGAGTAAGAGATAGAACCAGTGTGTTGTGAAGACAAGGATTTGTTCGACCAGGTTTGATTCTTTGTGACAAGCATGCGTGCAGTTAGGGAGGCTGAGATTGAACTCGGAGGACCGTGTCTTCACCTTATTCCCTTGAGCTAAGGACACACAGTCCTCGCCCAATCACTCTGTAAGTCTTCAAGGTAGACTTCCAAACCTTCACAGACTTCGTTCACGGCAATCCACAATTACTCTCGGATGCTCGAGCGCGACGCCTAACCGGCCGGAGGATTCACAGTCCTCAAGTGTAACAAGTCTTGAGATCACGCGACGAAAGACTTGATGATGCCAAACACTCTTTGGGCTCTGGGTGTTTTGGGATTTTTCCTCACAAGGATTTCTCTCTCAAACTCTTCGGAGGTGGGTTGCTCTCAACGACAAAAGCCGTGCACTAACTCTAAGCAGCCACCAATTTATGGTGTAGGGGGTGGGCTATTTATAGCCACTAGGCAACCCGACCTGATTTGTCCGAAATGACCCTGGGTCACTAAGGAACTGACACGTGTCACAACAAATGATTTCAAACACCTGACGACTTGACTTGGGCTACAAGTAAAGCTGACTTATCCGACTGGATAAGATTTGCTCTCATTGTCTTCGCTCAAGACATAGGATTTTGTTGAGCATCACTTGACCACTCGACTTTGTTCACTTGGACCCCACTTAACAGTGTGGTGGTTCCTATGACTCTACAAAGAAGAAAAGAAATAATGAAACTGTTAAGTCTTCGCGCTCCATAGTCTTCACTCAATGTCTTCTTCTGTCATAGTCTTCAATGTGAATATCTTCACGTACCACCATTATCTTCAATGTCTTCATACATTTTTAGGGGTCATCTCCGGTAGGTAAACCGAATCAAGGAGGGACTACTACCTGTGTTATCCTGCAATTCTCACAAACACATTAGTCCCTCAACCACGTTTGTCGTCAATACTCCAAAACCAAACTAGGGGTGGCACTAGATGCACTTACAATCTCCCCCTTTTTGGTGATTGATGACAAACTGGTTGAAGTTTTCAACGGGGATATAAGTATGTGAAATTGTAAAGGATGAGGTATTGTCTTCGTAAGTAGTAAAAGGCTCCCCCTGAAGATGTGCATATAAATAATTTGCTTTTGGAATGCAAATGCACATGGCAGGTTCTACTTGTGGAGATCATCTTCAACTTATGAAGACAATTCATCGTGCATGATCCGATGTAACGAAGATAATGACATGCATAATGAAAAATGGACGTCTGCAAAATGATTTAAGTGCGGAAGTTATCATCGCACATGCGGAATTTATCATCGCATCACAAAATGGCAAATAAGTAGCAGACAACCATCGAGTTTAAGTGTTACAACTCAGAGAACCAAATGTATCAAGAGCAAGAGTTGTAAACACTAGGCAAAATATAATGCAACCGCCCATATGAACCCGCTTGAAGACTATCAACTCATAGCTTCTCCCCTTTTGTCGAAGGGGACCAAAATGGTTGAAGACATTGAGCCTCTACTCGTTCCCAGAAGGAGTAGGAGAAGATGCAGGGTTGGTGTTGAGGTTTGGCGGTGCAGACGAACTTGGAGCAGTGTCTATGCGTGTTGGAGGTGGTGAAGTAGCATCATCTTGATCATCGATCACACAAGCATTCACGGTTGCAGCAGAAGAGGAGTACTCTGAGTCTTCAAGAGATGGAGTGCGCCACAGAACATCATTTCTGGGCGGAGTGGAATCAAACTAGAATCGTTCTTAGAAGCCATCGTCCTGAAGATCTTCCTCAGCACACATAAGCGTCAGCCCTTTCCATGTGCGTCGACAGGTTTCATGCGCGACAAATGCATTCTTGGTTGCAAGGTTGCGAATGCGATTGACGTCAGTCATGATGCTCTACATCTGGCGCTTGAGCCAATCATGATGCCTATCCTGTTTCTGATGCAGGCCAACGAGAAGCTCTCGGTCATTGAGAACACGAGATCGCTTTCGAGGCCGTTGAGCAATTGTGCTGTTGGTGGCTTCGGTTGGGGCACGGTGAGGTGCACGTGTAGTACCAGCCAACGGATAGACACGAGTGGCAGCCAACACACCTTCAATGGGCTGAGTGAAGCTCTAACGATCAGCATTATGAAGATAAAGTGGCTCCTTGTCAGCTCTGGATAGATGACTTCAGCAGACATATCAACATCTTGCAAGAAGACAATGTGGTTGCGTGCAGATGGATGATAGTTGAAAGCAGTGTGAAGCTTGATCAGACGCATGATCCATGGAGCATAGAACTTCAAGCCAAAAATGTCAGATCCTGATGCAGCAAGTTGGCGGATGAATAAATCTTGTGCATTGAAGCATTTGCCATGAAGAATATGGAAGACCAATGTCTTCATTGCACCTTCTAGCTTAGCCTTTGGAGAATGTCCTTTGATAGGCCAGAGAGTTCGCCTTATGATGTGATAGATTGTGCGTGGCAGATACTCAAGGTCTTCAACAAAGAATTCTGTAGGATATTCTGCATCTGGAGGCAATGGCTTCATCATACTAAGCATCTGGCTCATGTTGGGTTCGGGCTTGTGAAAGATGCTTTCCACAGCTGCAGTGTGAAGCTGACAACCAGGCTCATAGAGATCACCTGGAGTGGGAAGGCCAAGAAGCTCAATGACATCAAATGCTTTGGCCCGTGATGGACATTTCAATCATCCACTCAAGGACCCAAGTCTTAGGATCCTGTTGTAGCCTCCGATATGAAGAGTGGCGAGAATTGAAGCAGCAATTCTTCATTCCAAAGCTCCTTATCTGTGACAAAGTGCAGTAAGCCAGCCTCTCTCGGCAATCGAGAGCTTCTTCTAAGCGAGCAGGCCAGCTATGGCTTCGAGATCAAAGCGCATATGAGGAAATATGCGGCCTTGGTTGTCTGAAATGCATGAATAGTAGCGGCGCTTGCCGATAACTCCGTAATCGATCGATGAGATCTTGGGCTTGGTGTAGGGGTTCTTTTCGCTATTGAAGAAGGTGTTGTGTGCAATGAAGCCGTTGACATTGAAAGATCCTGGTGAAGTGGCAGTACCTGGAAATCTGGGCAGTCTTGGCTTTGGCTTCTGAACCTGAGGCATGTGCTCGACATGGTAATCAAATTAAGGACCAGCAGCAGGTGGAGGAATCAGAATAGGCCATCTGACAGTGACAAGCTGGCCATAGTTGTATGCTTGCTCGATAGTATGTGGCCTAGGAGGTGGAACAGGAGCAGTGGCATTAACTTCAGGCTGCAGATTTGTGACAGGTGCGGCATTGACTTCATCTGCTTCATGGGCTTCATTGGCTTCATTGGCCACTGGTGCATTGGCCACTGTAGGCTCCACATTGGTGTCGGCCATGACAACGTCATTGGCTTCAGGAATGTCATGTGTGGCAGCCTTAGGGTTCTCACCCTCCACTTGAGTAGCTGGAGGTTCTGGCATAGACTGGTTCTCTTCATGTACTTCTTCTTGAGTTGTAGGGGGAGTAGTGACACGCTCTTCTTCTTGTGTTGCTCCGGCTGATGCAGCCGGAGGGTCTTCAAAAGCATTGGCTTCAGACACAGGGACCGTCACAGAAGGATTGTCTTCAGAGAACACTTGACGTGCCACTGAGCTTGACAAGTTGGAGCCCTCTTCTGTGATGGTGGTCATGGATGTCCTTAGGCCTTTACGAAGCCGTTGGAATACGGGCGACGCCTTTGGTGATGGTGATGTATCCATGTAGTTGTCATCATTTGACATGGGGCTGATGACGGGCACAGATGACGACTGGGGTGTACTTGGTGAGTCTTGATGTGGGGTAGCTTGCTGGGGGTGATCAGCCCACGATGCATCTTGTGAGATTGGCGTCAAAGGACGACCAATACTGATAAGCTCACTGCTCGTTCGAATAGGCGATGATACCGTTGGGCGCTTGATCTGAGGAAGAACTACATCATCTTGAATAATGTCTTCAGTCGTGATGGGGTCGACGACTGGAACTTCTTGAGCTTCAAGAGCCTCTGTGGAAGCAGGCTCATGAAAAATCATCCGACGCTCTTGGTTTGGAGACGGAGGGGGAACAAAAGCAAGGGGTT
Organism: Aegilops longissima; assembly: GCA_021605205.1. Lineage (NCBI taxonomy): Eukaryota > Viridiplantae > Streptophyta > Magnoliopsida > Poales > Poaceae > Aegilops > Aegilops longissima. The sequence continues at coordinate 406,794,023 of CM038677.1, forward strand.
CAACAACAAGGGGCTCTGTGGGAGCAGCCCGATCTCTCTTCTTGGTTTTTCTCTTCTTAGGGGGTGGTGCTTCATCAGTGGTGCGCTTGGTTTTCCGCTTCCTGGCTTCGGCTTCAGCTGCCTTGGTCTTCTTCTGTTCAGAAGCCACTGAAGGAGCCTTGGGCTTCAAGCCGCACATGCTGGTAGGGAAGACAAGGTGTGGTTCTTCCTACCGTGGTGCTTCAGTGTTGGCTTCAGATGACTTCTTTTTCTTGGCAGCCATTGAGGGTCAATGCGGTATGCCAAGTGCCTTCGCTTTTCAGCTTCATTGTAGGCTTGAACGCATTTGTCGTGAGAGTGCTTTCATGCGCTCTCTTGAGCCTTTAGCTTCCTCGCGTTTCTTCCGAAACGACTCTTTGAGGTCATTCAGCATCACCTTGAACTTTTGCACATTAGCCACATTCAGCCTGGCTACATGCTTCTTGAACTTTTCCTTCTCGAAGTCTATCTTTCGCCCGGTTCAACAATGCCTCGAGCCGAGCAAGCTCGAAGCAATGGCGCCTTTGAAAGCAACGCCGACGCCAATGGGAAGCTGAAGGTCATCAAAGCTGAGATCCTGATTATCAAACCACTCATCAATGAAGTTCTTCAGAATGTTTACATCAAAGAGGGGCGGATCGTTGAAGATCTCCGCCTCTTGCTTGCTCTTGATCAGCTGTTCCAGCATCTTCACCAAATTCTTCATCCAAGACAAGCCAATGGTTTGATTCATTCCTCGAGAATGGCAGCGTCGCCAATGCATGACTCGGCTTCGAATTGGTGTCTTCAGTGGCTTCTCACGCCTCTTGGAGATGCGAGAGATCTTCAGAGTTATTGCTTGGAGCAGAAGGGGCAGTTGCCAATGGCTTCACTCTTGAAGCTTTTGGAGCAGCAGATGATTTTGAAGCCTTAGTCTTCTTTTGCTTCTTAGGCTTTGGAGCAGGAGCTGGAGCTTCGTCGGTGTCAGCATCATCATCAGAATGATCCACTTTGGCACCTTGAACTGCAATGTGAGTGATGAGGCCAGCAAGATTGTAGAAGGGGCCAATCCTGTTTTCATTGGCTTCACGGGTGCCATTGTCCCGAGGTGAGGAGGGACCAGGGTTGAAGTTAAGCCCTAGTTCCTTCTTGTTCTTTGTAGCTGAGTCTTTGGTGAACTGGTAGTTGCGCTTGAACAGACTGTCTTCACGACACCAGAGCAGTGAAGACGGGTCAGCATTCTCAGGATGTGGTCCGCGCACCATGCAAGGATAGAAGCCTTGCTCAATAGCTTCACTGAGTCACAGGTGGAAGATTTTTGTACAGAATATCACCCCAGGGTGCCTTGACGGCATTCTTCTCTGCATATTCTTTAGTGATGAAGCGATATCTAAACCATTCTTCTGCCCAATATCTTCGAATCCATTGGATCCGATTCTTGCGTTCAGTATAGGTTTCTTCTGGGTCAGTTTTGTACATCTCGTGCAAATCTGGAGGTAAGTCCTTGGAAGTGTTACCACGATGCTGTGTGCCTCCCTTCCTTGCTGACTTTTCAGTTGCCATGAAGTGTAAACTGAAAGGCTTCAGTACGTGCAATGGCTTCAAACGGCTGGACTGACAGGAACTCGCTTCAGGTGAGTTGATGTGACTCTGCAAGAATTCTGCAAACGAATGCAGACTATGAGAACCAAGGGATTCTCCCACGGACATGTACCTGTGACAGCATTAAAGGTGCGAGGGAAGGGGAAGAGGTCATATGCATTCTCAGAAGATTTTGAAGATAAATCAGTTTGAAGACATTGACCTCATACCGCGAAGACATTCACTTATATGATGAGAGTTGGTTCCAAAGTTGTACAAATCCAAGAATAAGTACAAGTGAGGAATCTAACTTGTGAAGAAGCATAAGTGAATATATTAGGCAGAATATGAGATGCAGAAAGAGATAGATTCATGTTTGAGGATCTAGAAACCACTTTTGGTAAGAAAGGATGAATCTACCAGATCAAAAAGTCGGTAAAAAGTAAACTTTTATTACCACACGAAGAACTGCTAGAACGAAGCGAAGATGGATGCCGAGCAGTTCGATCTCCCGTGCCCTAACTTGGCGACGGAAGACACCTACGGTGACGGCGGAGAAGACGAGGTCTGCGACCGGCGTGAGGACGGCGTCGATGAAGTTGCGGCAGCTAAGCGCTTCGTCGTCGGCGTCGTCGAGAGCTAGCGGAGACGCTAGGGTTTGCGAGAGATGGCGAAGGAGGAAGAAGGATTTTTGACCGAGACGAGACATGTATTTATAAGGGTAGAGACAGCACAGCGCAATTACGCAGGTGCCCATGGCGGTTCACATCTGAAGGACACGTGGCGAACATGCAACTCATTGAGAGTTGTTCCACGTTCCCACACGCACCTGGATTGTCGGGGTGGTCGTTCCGAGTTCTCTGGGTTTCAGGCAAAAGGATATGTCATTAAAACTAGATATAAATGTTTGTCTCTGTGTCTTCTGCTAACAAGGACGCAGAGAAGACATTCGACAGTTTCAACAGAATGCATATGATTTGGATAGATAGAGCTTGAGATAGGAAGCATAGAGAGGTTAGGGTCCGATCACATTCACTTAGTTCAAAAGATTCAAACAAGAAGACATAGCCATAAGTGAATGTTGTAGAGGACAGAATACATTATATATGTATACAACTGAGTAAAGCCAAATCAGTAATCACGAAATCAAATTAATCTTGAAGTTAAATCAATTGCGAAGACTTTGCAAATATGACGCCATGAGGAAACACTTCAGAAGAGTTTGGTGGTGGCGTTACCCACCATATAGGAAATATTAGACCCAGACACGGCGCACAATTATCGTTGCGCTCTGAAGTCAATTTCCACATTAATGTATTCACACTTAGAGTGTATGTCTTCATTGATTGAGGATATACATTACTTCGTGTGTTGCACATCTAAGTCATCAAACTGCATAAGTGTTAGGATGTGTGCCTAATCACAGGACATTCAAGGATTCCAAGATATTTAGCTCACACCGAAACTTGCAAAACCTTTTCTCATCCAAGGGCTTAGTGAAGATATCAGCCAACTGCTCTTCTGTCTTGGCGTGAATGATATCAATATCTTCTTTCATAACATGATCTCGAGAAAGTGATGACGAATTTCAATGTGCTTTGTCTTGAGTCTTGAATCGGGTTATTGGCAATCTTGATTGCGCTTTCATTATCGCAGATGAGTGGCACATGCTTCGATGGATGCCATAGTCCTTAAGAGTTTGCTTCATCCACGTAAGCTGAGTGCGGCAAGATCCAAAGACAATGTATTTAGATTTAGCGCTTGAGAGTGATACAGCTACGCTTCTTTGAAGACCAACGAGACAAGAGATCGACCCGTAAAGTGGCATGTGCCGATATAGACTTGTGATCCACCTTGTCACCAAAGATGATCAAGATCCAAAATCCAACCAGATCAAACTCGAGCCCTTTGGATACCATAATCCTAGTGTTGGGGTGTAAGCCAAATATCGAAGAATTCGCTTCACAGCTAAGTGATGCGACTCCTTCGGTGCCGCTTGGAATCGGGCACACATGCAAACACTGAGCATGATATCTAGCCTAGATGCACATAAGTAAAGTAAAGAGCCAATCATGGAGTGGTATACCTTTTGATCGAAATCTTTACCATTGGCGTTGGGGCTTAGATGATTTTTGGTTGGCATTGGCGCCGTGTATCCTTTGCAGTCTTGCATTCCAAACTTCTTCAGGCAATCTTTGAGATATTTTTCTTGTGATATGAAGATGTTGTTGCGTTGCTGATGGATTAGAAGACCGAGAAAGAACTTCAGCTCTCCCATCATGGACATTGATATTGTTCTTGCATCATGTGAGCAAATTCATCACTGTATTTCTTGTTGGTGCAACCGAAGATAATGTCATCCACATAGATTTGTCATACAAACAGTTCACCATCATATGTCTTCGTGAAGAGAGTGGGATCTAGAGAACCAGGTTTGAAGCCTTTGCTCTTTAGGAAGTCTTTAAGTGTGTCATACCAAGCACGAGGGGCTTGTTTGAGGCCATACAGTGCCTTGTTGAGCTTGTATACCATATCAGGATGTTTTGGGTCTTCGAAGCCAGGCGGTTGTGCAACATACACTTCTTCTTCAATCTTTCCATTGAGAAAGGCACTCTTCACATCCATTTGATACAGAAGGATGTTATGATGATTTGCGTAGGCTAACAGTATGCGAATGGCTTCAAGCCTAGCCACTGGAGCAAATGTTTCATCGAAGTCAATTCCTTCAACTTGTGTGTATCCTTGAGCAACGAGTCGTGCTTTGTTTCTAACTACTCGACCATGCTCGTCTTGTTTGTTGCGATATATCAATTTTGTGCCTATTATGTTGTGCTTGCGAGGATCAGGACGCTTGACTAATTCCCACACATTGTTCAGCTCAAACTATTGTAGCTCTTCTTGCATAGCTTGAATCCATTCAAGTTCCATGAAGGCTTCAGCAACTTTCTTGGGTTCAGAGATTGAGACAAATGCAAAGTGCCCACAGAAATTTGCTAGCTGTGTTGCTCTTGAACGAGTGAGTGGACCAAGTGCATTGATGCTATCGATTATCTTCTCAATTTGTACTTCATTTGCAACACGAGGATGAACTGGACGAAGATTTTCCTCCTGCTGAACATTGTCATTATTTGGAGAATTATCTTCAGGCTGAGAAATGTCTTCAGGTTGATCAGGTGCAGAAATAATAAGTTCCTCTTCAGGCTAGGCATCTGATGGTATGATCTCTCCTGTTCCCATTAGCTTGATTGATTCACTGGCAGTTACTTCATCTAGCACATTTGGCAGGTGCTCTCTTTGCGAGCCGTTAGTTTCATCGAATCAAGACATCCACAGCTTTCAACCACTTTATAGTGAAAGAGGTTGAAGACTCAGAGGAGTGCGAGTCCTTTCCATAACCAAGCATAAAACCCTCATGTGCTTTCGGTGCAAATTTTGAAGTGTGATGTGGATCCTTGATCCGGCACCTAGCACCAAATACTCTGAAGTAGCTTACGTTTGGTTTCTTACCAGTTAGAAGCTCATAGGATGTTTTCTGCAGAAGCTTGTGAAGATAAACACGGTTGATGACATGGCATGCAGTATCAATGGTTTCAGGCCAGAATTTTCTTGGAGTCTTGTATTCGTCAAGCATCGTCCGAGCCATCTCAATAAGGGTTCTGTTCTTGCGCTCCACGATGCCATTCTGCTGAGGTGTGTAGGGAGTAGAAAACTCATGAGTGATGCCTAAGGTGTCAAGATAAAGGTCGAGGCCTGTGTTCTTGAATTCTGTGCCGCTGTCACTCCTAATGTGCTTGATCTTGACGCCATAGTTGTTCATGGCGCGGTTGGCGAAGCGTTTGAAGACATCCTGCACTTCAGTCTTGAAGAGAATTATGTGCACCCAAGTGTATCTTGAATAATCAACAACAATAACGAAACCATAGAGACAAGCAGTTGCAGTGAGAGTAGAGTAGTGAGTGGGACCAAACAAGTCCATGTGGAGCAACTCAAAAGGTCGAGACGTAGTCATAATTGTCTTTGAGGGATGCTTGGCCCTTGTCATCTTCCCAGCTTCACAAGCACCACGTAGATGATCTTTTTTGAACTTGACGCCTTCGATGCCTATGACGTGCTTCTTCTTGGCGAGAGTGTGTAGGTTCCTCATGCCAGCATGCCCTAGCCTCCGATGCCAGAGCCAGCACTCTGAAGACTTTGCTAGAAGACATACGACCATCTGTGGTCCTGCTGAGAAGTATACCATGTACAGATCATATTTCCTATACCCTTCGAAGACTAGAGACTTGTCAGATTCCATTAGTACAAGGAAACGATATTTTCCAAATAGTACAATCATGTTTAAGTCACAAAGCATTGAGACAGACATTAAGTTGAAACCAAGGGATTCAACAAGCATCACTTTGTCCATGTGCTGATCCCTTGAGATTGCAACTCTACCTAGGCCCAATACCTTGCTTTTACCAGTGTCAGCAAATGTGATGTGACTTTTATCACATGGACGTAAGGTTGAGTCCATGAGAAGACTTGATCACCACCATGTGGTTAGTGCATCCGCTGTCCATAATCCATTCGAAGCACGAGGTGTCGTACCCTAGAGTGCAGTTAGGAGGATAGGCTTCACAAAGAGTATTGAGAAGCATAAACATTTGACGCACAAGAGGATTATTAAAGCTCAGATCAAGGTTAGGACTGATAGTATGACTGGCAAGCGGTTCAGGAACGAAATACATAGTAAGACCATTTGGGCATTTTATCTTGCGTCCCATAATGTGTTTTAGGTCCCCAGCAATAGCATCGGACGCCTTTGATTTCCGGCTGGAGACCTTTCCCTGCAAAATAAAGTTAATTCTTCTTAACCACCCACATCTTCAGGGGTGGCTTAGAAGCAATGAGTCTAAGTGCAGCATCTGAGAACTTCGACTTTGGAGCCCTAGCAAATAGCTTTGCATGAGAAGAACGATACTCATATGAATAAGCAGAAAAGTTCTTAGTTCTATGAAGATAGCGATTTGAAGACACATGCTCATATTCATAAGCCTGAGTATGGTTTCCCTGCAAAACATTGGCGTTAGGGTGACTCGGTGAGTCTTGTATCTCAGATGAAGCCTTTGGGCCATATGAAGCCATAGGTGCAGTTTGTCTTCTTCCTTGGTGGTGTCATGATGACATTCACAGAAGATTCTCAATACAATCGTTTAGGCACCGGATCTTCTTCATAGGTGGTCCATTCCTGCAGATTAGTACCAATATACCGCAAACACTTCACCATTCGATTCTTAAACAGTTTATAGTTTGCATCAAAGGATTCATCAATAGCAACCGGGTTAGCACAAGTAAATCCAGATAAAGTGGATGGATCCATTGAAGGTTCCTTTGCAAAAACCCATGTGGTTTTGGGGTACTTGCTCGGGCTTCGAAAGAAGATCCATCAACATTCATTTTCCTCTCGAACCCAACACCCTCTTTCCTAGGGTTTCGGTTTAAGATCTGCTTTTTGAGGACATCACACAGCGTCTGATGCCCCTTGAGGCTTTTGTACATTCATGTTTCAAGCAATGTCTTCAATCTAGCATTTTCATTAGCAACAACAATGGCATCCTCCGCAGGGGGGTTAGTTACCACATCGATGGTTGAAAATATTGAAACAGTAGCAGCAGTAGAACACTCGGCAACAGAATTAGCGTTATCATGCTCAAGACATTTTAAACATGGTGGTTCAAATCCTTCCTGAGCGGGACTGATCTGTTGAGCGAAGTGACTCGTTTTCCTTTTGAAGATCTTCATGAGCTGCTCTCAACTTCTCAAGATCTTGCTTCCTTTTAAGATAATCATAGGAAAGCTTTTCATGGGTTGTTGAGAGTGATTCATGACGACCTTCAAGCTCTTGGTACTTAACATGAAGATTTTTTATATCTTCAATTAAGGACTGAGATCGGGTCATTTCAGCGTCCAACAGATCATCGCTTTTGTCTAACAGTTTTTGAATATGTTTCATAGCTTTCTGTTGTTCAGTTGCAATTTTAGCAAGTGTTTTGTAGCTGGGTTTGGATTCACAATCAGAGTCATCTTCACTTGATGTTTGAAAGTAAGCATCGTGTGAGTTTACCTTGGCACCGTGTGCCATGAAGCAGTAAGTGGGAGCGGAGTCGTCCTTGTCACTGACATCAGCGTTGGTGATGGATACATTGTCTTCAGCGTTGAAGATGGACTTGGCAACGAGGTCAAGCTAAAGCCGACTTACAACGCCAGTCGGACTCCTCCTCAGACTCCACCACTTCTGCCTCCTCAGAAGCAGACTCCTCCTCTAAATCCATTTCCTTGCAACAAAAGCACGAGCCTTGCCAGACGAACTTTTCTTGTGAGATGAAGACTTGGAAGAAGATTTTGAGTATTTCTTCTTCTTCTTGTCATCAGAATCATATTCCTTGCTCTTCTTCTTTTTCTTCTCATTGTCCCACTATGGACACTCAGAGATGTAGTGACCAGGTTTCTTGCACTTGTGACAGGTTCTCTTCTTGTGGTCATTGGAAGAAGCTTCATCATTTCTTGAACTAGATCGTGAAGACTTTCTGAAGCCTTTCTTCTTAGTGAACTTCTGGAACTTCTTCACAAGCATAGCAAGCTTCTTTCCAAGGTCTTCAGCTTCACCAGAACTGCAGTCAGATTCTTCTTCAGATGAGGAAACAGCCTTTGCCTTCAAAGTGCGAGTTCGGCCATAGTTGGGACCATAGATATCTCTTTTCTCAGATAGCTGGAACTCATGTTTGTTGAGCCTCTCAAGTATGTCAGATGGATCGAGTGTCTTGAAATCAGGGCGTTCTTGAATCATAAGAGCTAGAGTACCAAATGAGCTGTCAAGAGATCTCAGAAGCGTCTTGACGATTTCATGCTTGGTGATCTCAGTGGCTTCGAGAGCCTGAAGCTCGTTTGTGATGTCAGTGAGACGGTCAAACATGAGCTGGACATTTTCATTGTCATTTCTCTTGAAGCGGTTGAAGAGGTTGCATAGGACACTAATTCTTTGATCTCTCTGAGTTAAAACGCCTTCATTGACCTTGGAGAGCCAGTCCCAGACTAGCTTCGACGTTTCCAAAGCACTCACACGGCCATACTGCCCTTTGGTCAGATGACCACAGATGATGTTCTTCGCAGAGAATCGAGTTGAATGAACTTCTTGACATCGAGGGGGTGACACCTTCACCGATCTTGGGAACACCGTTCTTGACGACATACCACGATCGACATCAATGGCTTCAAGATGCATACGCATCTTATTCTTCCAAAGGGATATTCGGTGCCATCGAAGGCAGGCACGCAGCGGAGACTTTGATTATCCCCGCGATCGACATAGCTGAAACTCCGGTGGTTAAATCAATCACACGTAACAAGGGAGTACCCTGCTCGATACCAATTGAAAGTGTTAGTTATCGACTAGAGGGGTGAATAGGCGATTTTATGAAAGTCTTCAAAACATGAAAGTTTCAAGACAAACACGAAAACTGGACCTATAAACATGCAATGGAAGATGAACTACACTAGACAAGCCATAGTCAAACAAGTATGAAGCTAAAGCATGATGACCGAGCGCTATGTAGTAGGATCGGGATGGAAGATAGTATGAAGCCAATCGTAACAAGTAGTCACACAAGAAAGTCAAACAGCATAGCAATCGTGCAATGACTTCACAAAGACGAATCAAGTAAGGAGAATAAGAGATAGAACCAAGGTGTTGTGAAGACAAGGATTTGTTCGACCAGTTCCAGCTTGTCGGACAAGCTATGCGATGGTTACGGAGGCTGAGACTGAACTCAGAAAACCGTGTCTTCACCTTATTCCCCTTGAGCTAAGGACACACAGTCCTCGCCCAATCACTCTGGTAAGTCTTCAAGGTAGACTTCCAAACCTTCACAGACTTCGTTCACCGGCAATCCACAATTACTCTTGGATGCTCAGAACGCGACGCCTAACCGGCTGGAGGATTCACAGTCCTCAAGTATAACAAGTCTTCAGATCACGCGGACAGAAAGACTTCAGTGATGCCAAACACTCTTTGGGCTCTGGTTGTTTTGGGCTTTGTCCTCACAACACTACTAGAAAAAGGGCTATAGATGGGATTGACACTAATGGCGCACCAGACAAGTGATGCGCCATTAGTATATACTAATGGCGCACCACCTTCTGATGCGCCATTAGTGTTGAAACTACTAATGGCGCACTTGGCTCACGGTGCGCCATTAGTATCAAAAAAATTGAACTAGTGCGCTTTGTCCAAACATACTAATGGCGCATCCATGAGCGATCGCGCCATTACTAGTTGTAACTAGTAATGGCGCACCTGCCGAGAGTGTGCCACTAATGTTGTTTTTTAATTATTATTTTATTCCTTTTTTTTGCAAAACTACTAATGGCGCACTAGCACGCGTGCGCCATTACTAGTTTAAGTTAGTAATGGCGCACCGTGGTGTAGTGCGCCATTAGTATGTTTTTTTTTGTAAAACTACTAATGGCGCACCACCGAAGTGCGCCATTAGTAACTTGGATTACTAATGGCGATTTGTGGTTGGTGCGCCATTAGTAAGTGGGCAGTAACAAGATATTTTGGACAGCCTCTCCTCCCACACTCACTTTCTCCCCACTTCATTCTCTCCACCGCCTCCTCCTTGTCTCGGGTGCCTCCTCTTTTTCACCTCATTTCCACCATAAATTCATTCAAATTAAGTGGTTAAGTTACCTTGTTTTGCTAGGTAAGTAAGGGCGGAAGCTATATTTATGTTGTTCTCCCTACAACAATGTGCACATGCACTTTTTATGGCCTAGCTAGATCTATGTATGTTCGTGATGTTGCATATGTTTGTGGTTTTGCATATGTGTTTGTGTTTGGAGGTGTACCGGTATTTGAAATGCGATAGTTGCCAATATTTTGCGGAATGTTGATTCATTTCCGTTTAGTGAAATTTTGGCATTAAGCATTCTTTTGGTCCTATTTTAGGAAAGTCATGCCAAATTTTTCTTGGTTCTAAAATATCGCTTTGCTCTACCCATGAGCGACCATGGTCCGCACGATGACCGAAGGCATCGTGAATAGGTTTTTGAGGCCCGCCAAGGCCGAGATGCTTCAAAAGAACGAGACGGAGATAAGATGTCCGTGTCGAAGATGCAAGCTGAATAGCCTTATTGCGGACCCGGATTCTGGCAGGTGCGGGACCACCTGCTCTTGCGTGGTTTCATGGATGGCTATCGGTGGCAAGGTGATGAAGATGACTACGAAGTCGCCCATGGGGGCCGGCAAGAAATGAGGAAGGGCAGCAAGACAACCACCGCTGCTCGGGCGGCGAGAAGACGAAGAATCCCGTGAGATGATCACGACGGTGATGTCGTACACGATCATCATGTAGAAGAAGATGCAGGACATGATGATGATGTTTGGCGGAGCGCATTTAAGCCGGACCATCGATGGGCTGGGTGCAGGACCCTCATATTCAAGAGCTGCTTCTCAAGCACGGATAACGCAAGAGCTGCCGCCGAGAGAAAGCCAAGATGGATCAACTTGAGTTAGACGCGTTACTCCATTGTATGAAGGATGCAGCCCGAGGATACCCGCCGAAAGTAACGCCATGGCTTTGGAGATGAAGGTAAAACACAAAATGACCGACGATGCTTCGACGAGAACATGTCATTCGCACGAACGCCTTCCCAAGGGGAACAAGTGCCGACCAGTTTGGAGGAGGCGAAGAAAATCGTGTGTCCTCTCGGATTTACAAAGACGTGAAATACCATGTGTTCATGAACAATTGCATCATTTATCGACGAGCACGCTGAGTCTACCATATGTCCGTGTGCGGTGTCACTCGATACAAGAAGAGGAAGAAAGCTCCTCGAAAAGTGGTGTGGTACTTTCCGATCACTCCTCGTCTGCAGCGGTATTTCATGGACCCTAAGGTAGCAAAGCTCCTGCGTTGGCACGCGGATAGGGAGGAGAAGAAGCGAGAAGATGACACAAATGATCCGGAGATAGATAAAAAGACAAGATGCTGAGTCACCCTAAGGATGCGAGCGGTGGCAAGCGTTGAACTTCAATACCCGAATTTGGGAACGATAGAAGGAACATCGTGTTGGGCGCGAGCACCGATGGAGTCAATCCGCTTGGCAGCCGGAGAAGCACACATAGCACCTGGCCCGTGTTCGTGTGGATGTACAACCTTCCCCTGGTTGTGCATGAAGAGGAAGTACATTCACATGAGTATGCTAATTGAAGGGCCGAACAACCAGGAACGACATCAATCAGATCCGGGGCTGCTGAAGAGGAGATTGACACGCTGTGGAAAACGCCACCAATACGTGGGGCGCCGCAGAAAGAATATTTCTATGAGAGCCGCACCGCTCACGACGGTGCACGACTATCTCGGTTACGGATATCTTGCGGGCGGTAGTCCACGGATTTTCCGGATGCGTAAGGTGCATGGATGACACAACGACGCCAGCTAGATAGAGATCCGGGTCTTGAAAACCGTGTTCATGGGACATCAAGGTGGCTTCGCGACGATGACCCGTGGAGGAAACGCAAGGATCTGTTCGATGGTGAAACCGAACTCAAAACGCCTGTACGAGGAGCGGCGAGGAAATAGACAAGCTGTTGAAAAATTGGAAAGACCGCCCACCGCCGAAAGAAGCAAAAGGCGCCAGAGCAGCTTTGAAGGTATGGAAAACGAGGTCTGTTTTCGGGACTTGCCGATCGAAGATCCACCGTGCCTCACAGCCTTGATGTCATGCATATCACGAAGAACGTGTGCGAGAGTCTGCTTGGTACCCTGCTCAACATGCCGTAGAGGACCAAAGATGGGCCGAAAGCAAGGGCAGACTTGAAATCAATGGGCATCGTGCAGAGCTTCACGCTATATATGATGATGATGATGATGAGGCGAAGCAGGACACGTAAAGTCGTCGCAAAGGCAAAAGGCCAAGAAGACCGGAAATGACTACCTCCCGCGTGCTTCACTCTAAGTCGAGGAGATCGAGCAGTTTTTCACCGCCTCCTAGGAGTAAAACTTCCTTACGGTTACGCTGGGAAGATAAGCGGATACCTAGACCCAGTGAGGTAAGTTCAGCGGATGAAGTCTCACGACCGTCACGCGGCGATGACGCAGCTACTTCCGGGCCAGTAATCCGGGATCATGGACGCGCACGTCCGTGAAACGCTATTTGGCCTATGCAACTTCTTCGACGCCATCTCTCGGAAGTCGATTGGCGTGAGGCAACTCGAAGGCTACAGAAGAGATCGTGGTGATACTATGCGAGCTTGAGATGTACTTCCCACCCGCATTCTTCGACGTTATGGTGCATCTGCTGGTCCATATAGTGGAGGATATCATCCAACTCGGGCGACGCTCCTGCACAAAGATGATGCCGCTCGAAAGGATGAATGGTGTCATCAAAGGATACGTTCGCAACATGTCACGCCCGAGAGGAAGCATAGCCAGGGGCTTTCGATCAAGAGTGCATCTCCTATCGCACGAATTATCTAGGCATCGAGAACCCCGCTGGTCCGCCTGTCAACAGCACCTCGGCAGGCTCGCCGGATGGGGTCACCGTGAGGGTCGCCAAAATGCATGTCGACTTCGAGGGTCGACTAGCCGACTTTGAAAGAGCAAACCTAGTCGCGCTTATAACACATAGACGTGGTCGATCCTTGGGTGGTAGAGCACAAAACCTTTATTAAGAAGACGACAATGACCGAGGCCAACAGAGGACGGACGGAGATATACTCAAAGAGCACAACTCATGTTTCACGCGTTGGTTCAAGCGAAAGCTTCGTCAGCACCTTTACATGAGGATTCTTCCGCTGAAGAACAACTCATATTCGCCTTGTCACGGCGCCGAGCACAACCTCGATGACCTATGAGGCGCATTTATATCAACGGCTACACATTCTACACGAGGCCAAGGACATGAAGAGCGATGGTTATCGAACTCCGGGTAACGATGGAATCCTACACCGTAACGACAAGGACAGATACTACGGAAGGATCGAGGAGATCTGGGAGCTGAGCTACGCCGAGAGAAGGTCCCATGTTCCGTGTCGATGGGCCAAGAACGTCATAAAAGAAGACCGTATTTCATCACCATGGTTATACCCGGTTAAATCAAGATCATGGGCGCAAACGTCACCGCGAAAAATGAGCCATGGGTACCGGCTTCCCAAGTGGACCAATGCTTCTTCATTACCGACCCGCCAAAGCCCGATCGTGTTGTCGTGAGGAGAGGCAAAAGGAAGATCATCGGAATGGATGGAGTAGCCAATGAGCAAGACTTCGACAAGCACGGGCGACCCGAGGATCGAACATGACGACGATGATGAAGTAGCAGATACACCACAAGAAGAAGCAGACCACCCTACCTAAAGGACGCCTGCTCCATAGAAGAACTCCATTTGCGAAAAAGAAGGGCAAGAAGATTGTGAACAGATAGCTAGCTAAGATCGATTGTATTTAAATCGTGACTTGATTTCTCGATTATATTTCATGGGCACTTTTGAACTATCATGAATATTTTTAATTTCATGGACACTGATCTCGATCCTCCTCCATCTCGATCGCTATCCCACTCGCCAGATCCGGTCCACTGCCGCCACCGCCGACCGCCCGCACCTCTCGATTCCCCTACTCAACCGCCGCGACCCCCGCACCCCAGATCCGGTCCACGGCCACCACACCGCCCAGCCAGCCTCTCGATTCCCCTACTCAACCGCCACCGACCTCCCAGACCCCAGATCCGGTCCACTGCCACCACGACCGCCCAACCCTCTCGATTCCCCTACTCAACCACCACCGCCGACCCCCGCACCCTCCCCACTCAACCACCACACCCCCGCACCTCCCCACTCAACCACACCACCCCCCCGACCTCTCCCTACTCAACCACACCATGACCCCAGACCCCAGATCCGTCCATCGGCACACACCACCACCACCCCTCCCCACTCAAGCGCCACCAGCCGACCCCCGCACCTCCCTACTCAACCGCGCCCACCACCAGACCTCTCGATTCCCCTACTCAACCACACCACCCCGACCCCCCTCCTCCCCTACTCAACCGCCACCGACCCCAGCCCTCTCGATTCCCTACTCAACCGCCACACCGACCCACTTCTCTCCCTACTCAACCGCCGACCCCCGCACCCTCCCCTACTCAACTGTCACGCCGACCCCCCACTGCCCCTCCCTACTCAACCGCCACCCGAACCCCGCACCCCAGCACCTCCCCGCCTCCACCGGCATTACTGCTTGATGATATTTTAAAAAATTATTATTGTCTCATAAAAAATTACTGTTATGATTTAAACAAGTTTGAACATATTTAAACACAAATAAGTATCAAAAAATTAAATGCATAAAAAAATTGTGGAGCACGAAATCGAACCCAGACCTCCCGTGTGAGAACTAGCTGTGACCAAATAACTAGTAGAGAAGACTTGATGTGTATCAGTCCGTGGTAGATAACCCGTGTGTGGCTCGGCAAGTAAAAAAAAATACTAATGGCGCACTGGGTGAGGTGCGCCATTAGCATGTATGTACTTATGGCGCGACTGAGGGTGGTGCGCCATTAGTATTGTGCCGCCCTACTCAGACGATCCCTCTCTCTCCTCGCCCTCGCCTCATGATCCCTTCCCTCTCCTCTCCCGGCGCGCCGCCCGCCGCCCTCGACGCCGCCCGACACCAGCGCCGCCCGTCCACACCACACCACCGACGCCTCCTCTCCCATCCTCCCTTCCTCCTCCGACCCCACCCCACTCACGCCGAGCAGCGCCGCAGGGCCGACACCAACCTCGCCCTCGCACACAGCCTCAACCTCCGCCTTGCCAAGTTCGAGCTGCTCGTGGAGGAGACGTGGCTGGAGGCGATCTCCGGGAGGTGCCTGCTCACCCGCCTTTGCGCCAGGTTCGTCACCTCGAGCGCCAGACGCCAAGGTGCCCGCTCTACTCGCCGCCCCACCTCGCCTTCCACGCGCTCCACTATGTCAAGTTAGGGTTAAGATTTTTAGTCCCCGCCTCGACTCTGCTGCTGAAATTACCGTTGAAATCGAGGTAAATTCACTGTTGAACTGGGTGTAAAATCACTACTGTTGAAATTCATGGGCTATTGGAGAATTGAATTGGAGAATTAAATCACTGTTTTTTAGTCCCCATTTCGAACCTATGCTAACCTTGCAAGCAGCATAACGGGCAATGTACTCCAAAATACTATAAGAACTGGAGTAAAAGATGACCGCATCTCACGTAATATAAGAAATGGGGACTCTTGGCTAAGTATGGCAATGCCACGAGTATAAGAAGTACTCCTGCATCTTACACAATGATAGGTCTAATTTATGCTACTCAACGAAAGAAGAAGAAAATGCATCGACATACATCAAGAAAAATGCACAGATCATCGGGTAATTGTCCATGGTTTATACCTGAAAATAAGTTTATCTCACGGCATGAATGTAAGTATCTGCTCCGCATTCATGGGCTATCTACCCAAGGTAAACCTAGAAAATGAGTTATATCCAGGACAAGCCATCACAATTAACACTATATACACCGCCAATCAGATTTAGTTAACATTACACCGCCACTACTATTCAGCACAAACGCTTGATCATCTCACTCTACTTATCACAATTGACATCAGATAACTGCGGCTCCATTCACTAGCAGCAGCCAAAGACTTCAATCTAATCTTTCTTGGGCAAGCTCGCTACTTGTTGTTAGTCATTCACTAAAAGATCCTCAATGCATCGCATGCATCTAGTATTAAATTTCTTGGACGGATCATCTCTTTTAGCAAAGGACTGTAATAATTAACTAACTGAAAATTTGACATTCGGACTATGCTTGGCTCGGTTTTGTGAAATCTCATCTCTTTTCTAGTGCCATGACTAGTCATGAATTTTATTTTACTTTCCCCACTTTATAACATTCAGAAATTGTTTACTAGCTCAAGCTTCTCCTTTGCACTTTATCACTTCAATCTGCTGCTACCTCAAGCTTCTCGCTTACACTTGTGCCAAGTAGCATTTTTTCCTTGTATAATTATATGGTGGTTGACTGAGCTGCTACTTTTTCCTTGTAGAAGATCGCAGGTCGAGTGGGAGGGATCCAGCTATGCGGCGACACCGAATCACTAGCAAGGCAGCTGCCTAGAATAATAGGTTGACTCACCTATATATACTACTATCTTGCATCTCTCTCTTGTTTCTTCTTCTACTACAATACAAAGAGAGTCATTTCGCCATTGTCTTAGTGTGTGGTGTGGCTGTTTATTGTTCAACACCAAAGAGCTAGCTATATTTAGGTCCAAAGAGAAACGACATGGCTCTCCAATTTTTAAGTAATCTTGCATATGTTAGAAACTACATATATGGTCTCCGGTTTTCTTACCTCTACTCTAAAACACCAACGCATCAACAAAAGAAGATGGTACTTTGTTACGCTTTCAGTTCGTGTCGTGAGGGAGATATAATGTTTTACAATCTTTCCGGTTATATTGGAGTTAGGTTTTTGAATATGAGTAGCAGTGACTTGGATATACCTTATGGAGTTGTAATAGTTCCTCTTGGTGCTTAGGTGCATTTTCTTTGTGTAACTTGGTTTAAAATGTGATTTGGTCTTTTGTGGCATTTGGATGCCTAAATCCCATTTTCTTAATCATATTGCTTGGAAACTTTTGGTTATCTCCTCTCAAAGATGAAATAATTTATATGTACTGCACTTTTTTCATAATTAGGTAATAACGTTGGTTACAGCTTTGGTAGTTCAAACGGAATGTATCTCATTTTGTAGACAGATTATTTTCTCGAATATCATATATTCAAATTTGTAATGAATGATGGCTTCTACCTGAATTGGTAGACTCGTGGTGTTAGTTTGTTCTAAATACAAGAAGATAATTTTAACAACTGTAGAACATGTTGAGATTAGCAACTTTTTTGTGACATCAACCAACAGTCCTGCCACTGGGTTATCCTATTTTATATTTTTAATTACTAACTTAAGTTTGAGTAAACAAAGGGCGTGAAGTCCTCATAATAATCAGCGGATGTTAACTTTCGATGTCCCCGAAGTTAACTAAGATTGTGGTGTTAGTAGAGGCACATTGTGGCCTTTTCATCCATATGAAAGTAGAGGCACATTGTGGTGCTAGTTTGTTGGGTTTTGTCTCCACCATCGTGTCGTGATGATTTTGCAGTACCCGAGAGGTTCTTGAGTTTGCGGAATGTCGATTAACTTCCGCTCCGCAAATTCGGGTACTCCATATGTCCTATTTTCAGCAAAGGTCATGCTGAAATATTCCGTGAATTTTAGCATGACTTTGCTAAAAATAGGACATATGGGGTACTTGTGACTAATGCATGGGCCGTATCGTAGTAGTTAATTAAGTAGGATCAAGTGCCCCGCGCATTTGTGACTAATGCATGGCTTTTAGGGTGCCTCGGTGTCGATAAAAACCGAAATGATGAAAGCTTAGGCTTTTAGGGTGCCTCGGCGTCGAAAAACCCTCAATGATAAAAGCTTAGATTTTAGGATGCCTCGGTGTCGACAAACCCTAAATGATGAGACCATGATCTTGTTCGTTGACAATAACCAACTTTTTGACCAAGCTTTGTTTCTATTTAGAGAGAAACATGGCCCACAACGATGAGGCCGGGGTTCGGGACAAGGCATTCTCGAGCTGTCCCAGAGATGGAGGAACAACCTCACTTGTATGAGGCCGCCGCCTTCCCCACCGATCCCGAGACCACCGATGGTGCCGCCGAGGATGACCACACCGATGCTACCACCGATGGTGCCGCCGAGGATGCCACCATCGATGATGGCGGCGCCTGACGATGGCAACCAACCGAAGAGGCAACGGAAGGACTGGCGCTCGACCGTGCTCGCACCCTCAAGGAGGAAGTTATCAAGTGGACTCCAACGGCGCCCGAACGAATAGTCAAGGGTACTCGCTTCAGCTCGGGTGCATTGTCCGAGCACCGCCTCGATCAACACCGAGAACCTGAGGCATCCTGACAGAGGGAATTTGCGCAACCTCCTCTTCACGAAGCTGCACGAACGATACAAGTTCCCCGCTGAATTTGAAAACACAAGCCTCAAAGGGAATAAAGTGAACAATGCTGCCCTCACGAAGATGAGCAAGGCCCCGCTTACTTGGAAAAGCAATGTGAAAAGAATGATTGAGAAAGGTGAGAGTTATCGAAGATCAAGGAGAAAATCCTTCGATCACCAAGATGACTACAACGACTTCAAGATCAATTGCTCGAGCACCGCAAACTCCCAATCAAGTGAGTGGGGAAACAAATGCGGAGCTGAACATAGGGGAACACACACTCGGTCCCGGCGGTTACAGAGTGGCGGAGCCTATATGGGACAAGGAGGAGGCGGACCGTGCGAGCAAGGCCTACCGCCCTCTTCGATAAATACGGTGACAAGCGCACCATGAACTTTGTCGGGGCCCTGCACAAGAAGGACCCGAAACAAAGGAGCTTACCACGGATCCGGAGACCAGCAGCTTGAGCTTGTTCGGTAAGGAATACACCCCGCGTAATTAGCTCCATATGGTTGCATTCTAATTAATGAAGCCAAATTTCTAAATGGTTCACATTCCTTCCGCAGCGATCGAAAGATGGCAGAGCTGGGTCGACTAAGAGCAACCCTTGGGACACCACTCTAAATAGGGGTTGAATGTAATGAAGAACAAGGATAAGCTCAAGAAGTCGACGTCACTGAGTCGTGTGGCCGACAAAGGCTTGTCGACAAAATGGGGTCATACTATACCGCCGGTGTGCGGAAGGAGAAAAAGACCAACGCGAAAGCCAGCGCGAGAGGTTCAAGAACTCAAGGCACAGTGGCGAGGATTCCGGAGATTGTCCAAGAGCAAGTGGAACAACGACTCGGAGCGATTTATCACCGCCATTGTGCCTACCTTGATCTCGGGTTGAGTCGCGGGATTGCGGGCGGCCAACAGGGCGCCCGATTCCTAGCTTCACGGCTAGCAACTCGGATAATGCGATGGCGGAGCCATTGGTGCCTTCGGCGAGGCGGCATTGGTGTCTCCGACGCCGCACGGAGCTTAATGCACCCGGGTGTACGCCGGCCGCACCTCTGCAGAAGCGGCCCTCCGTCAATCGCACGCTACCGCTGGCGGTGCCTCTACATTAGCCGAGCTCGACGCCATCATCACGGTAACTAGTTAAGCCTCTCTCGCCGAGGACTTCATCTCCTTGCCTTTGATCGGCATCCCCGACGCCCTACATGTTTTCGCAGGGCGCCGACGTTCTGTGCACTCTCCTCCACTTCGTGAACAACGAAGTTGGTCTATGTCGCCAAGGGCAAAATAGTTCAACCGGCAACCCCTTGTTCCACGGCACCCAGATGCCACCCAACTTGTTTAGGGTTCAACTGGTTCGGTGCTGCCAGTCTGCGACGAGTTGTTACCTTCGAATCGAGCCGTCGGGGCCGACGATGATGACATGATGACCTCGGCGATGCTTGAGCTGGCCCTCGCTTTGGTCAAGAGCCAGATTCGCTTGGGGCGGGGACACCACCCCAAAGACAACACCGCCAATCGTCTGCGGCGCCAAGTCGGCCCCATGGCAAGACCGCCGAACGGTGCCGGACATCCCTATGCCATCGATCCAAACATGCATATGGCACAGATCGTAACGACGACGACGCATTTATGATACATTTGGCAATGTCGATCAAGATTTTGCCGATCATGGGTACGATGGCGACTTCATGGGGCCTCCTTCTCAAGAACCAAACCCAACAAAAGACGTAGCGATCTAGCTCGCATCAGCGGAGAAGCCAAGTTGCAACAGCGCCGCCGGCGCTCAGCTCTCGAGAGACGCCCAACCGCCGACTTCACCGAGCCTCGAGATAGGCGAGGTGCGAAATATTATCAGCCCCAACACACTCAAGAAGGCGGTCTGTGAGCAAAACTCGGTCCCATTACAGAGAAGAAGAAGGCACGCAAAAGAAAGACTAAGAAGCGTGCAAGCCGCAAGCCAGAGTACGATCCGTGCTCGTGACGGGCCACCTTCACCGCAGGATATCTCGAGGAGGGTGCATGTGGCGGTAGGGCGATGCTACCGACAGATATGCTCAATGCCGCAACCGGTGCTATGCGGAGTCTGCATGATGTGTTCTTTCTTTGGAGAAGCGGCGTCTCGTGGAGAAGGATGTGGCATACCCGCCGCGGCCAAGGTGCCGAGGGCAAGGGCTTTGTGGATAACTCCATCGGGCGACGATCGTCCTGCGTTTTGATGACATCCACGCTATGTTGAACCTTCATCCGCTGCACTACACCTTCGCTCGCTATTTTCGCCGAGTATGGAGATGCGGATCATTCGCGACAAGACCCCGGACATCGTGATAGTCGACCCCTTCTATATGCGTGCCAAGATCTTGGCAGCACTGGGACCGCAAGTCGCGAAGTTCTTACCTCGGGCGCTATTCGCAAACCAAGATAAGGATAACTTCCTCGCCTTACTTTCCCGAGTAAGTCCTCCTCAACCGCCCGTAACATATGAATTCTTACATTTCGATCGCTTTTCTTTTAACATTCCGTGTTTTCTGCAGCGACACACGTTGCACGCCATCCTCCTAAGCCCCAAATATTCCATGGCCACGATTTCGACCCGACCGTCGATTGAACGTAGACTACACAAATGTCAAGAAGGTTCTTGATGATGTTCTCCTGCTCGCCAAATCTGGAGGCACCTTCACCGTGCCTATTCGTAAGTACAGCAAGCACGTGTTCTCCCACAATCGACGCTCTGCTGCGTCAAGCACCGCTGGCGGTCGGAAGGGTGCCTACTACGCCATCCATCACATGCGGGCGATCGACGACCATCATCAACTTCGCCACCGAGTAAACTCAAAGATTGGGCCGCGAGCGTGTCGGCAATCCAGACGCGGACCTCCGACAAGAATTCTTTCGCATCCAATCGAGTTTGCGGAAATCATCCATCAAGATGTCCTTCGTACTCGGGCAGTTCTACCTCGAAATCAACCGTCCAACGGTGACATCGACACAATGCTACAAATGCAGGATGACAATGCCCGCTCTTTCATGACTCCCACGATAGACGGCGGCTTCATCCACGCTCCGTCCCTTGAGTCGAGTCGAAGCGGTGATGTCAGGTCTGGTCTCAAACATCGATTGGCTCATGTTGTAATTAAACTTTAATGAACTTGTAGTATGTCTCTTTGGTTTCGAGAGTCGCTCAACTTAGATGTAATCGATGCTATTAATGTCTTGCTTTTCTCTTCCGATCGCTCATTGCATACTTATATATTGCTTATGTATTGTCTGTGAATTGGTACTAACGCTTCGCTTGGCTAGTGCATAACGATGCCGACGTATGTCATGTACAAGGGTAAGGTTCCTGAGTCTCGATGATCGGGAGGAGTGTCGGAGACAGTTCACCGATTCAGCAGATATGATTACAAAGGGTACACCACTAGGGCCGAGGCCGAATCTAGATACGCCCGCTATCTAGCGGGAGAGGGAGGGAGCGTTGGAGGAACCGGATGAAGACGAAGTTTCATCGTGATGATGCTCATCGTGATGACCGCAGCTCTCTTCTATGTGATGGTAGTTTAGATGATCGATATCGACTTGTAATGTGAAGACAAACTCGCTACTCGCGGTCTCGACACTTGTAATATAATGTTCTATCTTTGTTCGGTCTTTTCAATTCGGAGACTAATATGATGAATTGTATTCGAGACTAATATGATGAATTGTATTCAAAGACTAATCTTCTATTGTATTCGATGAATCTGTTGTTGATGTGTGCTGTCTATATTTTGTCAAATTATACATTTTGTAACCTCGTGCAAAAAACAGAAAATAAAAATAAAAAACCTAATATTCATACTAATGGCGCATCACATGACAAAGCATACTAATGGCGCATCATCGTCAAGGCGCCATTAGTATGCCGCGTTATTAATGGCGATTCATGGTCGTGCGCCATTAATATGCCAAAGCACTGGTATACATGGCCCTCGGAGGCATACTAATGGCGCATCAGTAGTTTATACTAATGGCGCACGGTGGTGCGCCATTAGTATATCAGATACTAATGGCGCACCACCGTGCGCCATTAGTAACAATTACTAATGGCGTGCTAGTAATGGCGCACCAGTGATGCGCCATTAATGGCCAAATTAGGTGCGCCATTAGTAGCGGTTTTTTTAGTAGTGCAAGGATTTCTCTCTCAAACTCTTCGGAGGTGGGTTGCTCTCAACGACAAAAGCCGTGCACTAACTCGAAAGCAGCCACCAATTTATGGTGTAGGGGTGGCTATTTATTGCCACTAGGCAACCCGACCTGATTTGTCCGAAATGACCTCGGTCACTAAGGAACCGACACGTGTCACAACGGTCGATTTCAAACACAAGCGACAACTTGACTTGGGCTATAAGTAAAGGCGACTTATCCGACTGGATAAGATTTGCTCTCATTGTCTTCGCCAAGACATAGGATTTTGCTTGAGCATCACTTCCACTCGACTTTGTTCACTTGGACCCCACTTAACAAAGGTGGTGGTTCCTGTGACTCAACAAAGAATAAAAGAAATAATGAAACTGTTAAGTCTTCACGCTCCATAGTCTTCACTCAATGTCTTCTTCTGTCATAGCCTTCAATGTGAATATCTTCACGTACCACCATTATATTCAATGTCTTCATACATTTTAGGGTCATCTCCTGCAGTAAACCAATCAAGGAGGGACTACTACCTGTGTTATCCTGCAATTCACACAAACACATTAGTCCCTCAACCACGTTTGTCGTCAATACTCCAAAACCAAACTACGGGTGGCACTAGATGCACTTACAATGCTGAAATGAAAAGTTTACTCCCCCTCAACCATACAAACACAAGCCATGGTTAGCCGAGTTCACGGATGCCCCCCAAACAATCAACTTTCAAGGGAGAGTTTATTCTATTATATTTTTCTTTATTTTTTTGCTTAACGGGATTGGACATCCCAATTATCAGCCTCTCTCGTGCAAAGGCAAGTTAATAAACATCCATCACAAGAATAACCCGCTTAACATGGAAGATGCTGACCGGCCCGTCGCTCCATGAGCGGTACGGGCACACAAAGCAGATGTTTATTTGAAGGTTTTAGAGATGACACATGCAAATTTACTTGGAATGACAGGGTAATACCGTATATAGGTAGGTATGGTGAACACTCATGGAAGAAACTTGGCTCAAGAATTTTGGATGCACAAGCAGTATTCATGCTTAGTATAGAAATTTTGGCTAGCAAAGATTGTAAACAAGCACCACATGCTTTTTGTTTGGTTCGTCAACTGAGCATACTTAGATTATATCTATTGAATATGTAGACATATTCCTACAGGTTTCGTGGTGTAGTTGGTTATCACGTCAGTCTAACACATTGAATGTCTCCGGTTCGAACTCGGGCAAAGCCATTTTTCTTTTTGGCTTTTGTTTTTCATAACTGGGAAATTTTGAGCAGCTATGATTTACTAGATATTTATATGTGCAATTATCCACAGAAAAAAATCTGCAAACACTTAGGCGAAGCCATCTTTTTTACCTTTTCATAAGTGGGAAATTTTGACCAGCTATGATTTACTACTAGATATTTATATCTGCAGCTGTCCACAGAAAAAATATATGCAAACAAGAGCAAAACGCAGAGAATGTGCATATCTGTCCTCCAAATTGCCAAGCATCTACATCAATCGCTGCAATACGCATAAATACTTGAGCATGACAACCAAATCTCGACGTATAAATGCAAAGCAAAGTCCCAGCCTCGACTGACGGCGACTGAAGCTGACTCACAATTAGCACAATAAACATGGAGCTGAATCGATGATTTCAGAGACTAATTACTCTGTGACGAAACGGATGATGACCATCACAGTCCTGATTAACTTGTAACAGGGCATCACCACATGTGGTACAATCTTTCCAGGGTTAAGGGTAAGGCGAAAAGGAGGGCGACACACAAAATAAGCCGATGATATCGCAATCCTGATGAATGAGAATGATCTTCATGTGCCACTTGTCTGAATTCTCAAAGGCATATGCAAACCTGATCTACAATTGTGTCCGGGAAGCACAAGTTTCTGCCTGCCCTTGTTTTAGCCGTCCAATCGAATATCGATATCTGAATCGTCGACCGCGGGTCAACAGGACAGTCCTATTAGGTCTCACCAGTGGAGTTACATCGGTGGAAAGCCGAGCAGAACTGCCCAAGTTGTGTCCTTGTGCAGATGCTGGCTCCAACGATGTCATCTCCAGATCTGCAGCATATCAGCAGAAGCATAGTTTGTTGTCCCTGTCAAGCCCAAGTTCATCTCCCATGGACCAAATCCTTCCATAAACATAAAGGTGATGCTCAAGACTATTCTTCAGATAAGAATAGTATCTGCTATCAGCATGACCTCGGGCCCATACGTGTTGGTTGCTTAGTGCTGCCACGAAGGCTCAGTGTTGCATGATCTTCCCCTGGCCTTACAGCACACAGCGTCTTGGTATCATATCATATTGTTATGGCGCTGCTAGAAGGAGGGCGCGAGAGGGCCGGCCGGGGGCCTTTCTGCCCACGGCCGGGCAAGAGGGAAGGGATTTCCTTCTTAATTCTTGCTTGATTAGATTGATACATCTCCTCTCTTTATATAGAGAGAGGTTTACTTGACTCCCAAGCAAGGCTTACTTGACCCCTAAGCAAGCGAACCTTATCTCTAATTAACCCTAAGACTAATGGGCCCATTACGCATCAGTAACACTACACCCCACTCGACATGCAGCTTGTCCTCAAGCTGCAGCCTAACCAACTTATAACCATGACTCGACGCAACACAAACCTAACACCTAAAACAAGCCTTTTACATCTCGGCTTGTGTTATTAATCTCAAACTGAAATAGACTGGGGCGCTTTTATTTTGGATGTGCACGTACAGCCACCGGATCCCATGGACACCACCGGACAAAAGAAGTGCATGTGTATGGCTGTTGGTCTGCACCGCACAGGGAAGAGTGAAGGGCTTGCGATGGAGAATGTCGAGGAGGGTGCTGTAACACCGGTAGTAACTTTCCATATTTGTAACTCCAACTCTTGCCATTTTCGCATTGATATATGATATTCCCTCCGTGGTTGGGTTTTCCTTTTTGCATTTTGCCCATGTCATGCATTTTATATTATGTCATCATGTGCATCGATTTGCATACGTGTTCGCCTCATGATTCCGAGCATTTTTCCGTTGTCCGCTTTTGCAATCCGCACTCCTATCTCCCGGCGGTCCATTTTACGCTTTTTCCGTGTGCGGGTATTAAACCGTCTCGAAATGGACCGAGGTTTGTCTAGTGGCCTTGGTATAACACCGGAGACCACCGGTCAAGTTTCGGTCATTTGGAGCTCGTTTGGTACTCCAACGGTTAACCGCTCTCGCAAAGGCCTCTTTTAAGTTGCAGCCCAACACCCCTTCAAAACAGCCCAATAACCCATCTAAGTCACCTCCATGCTCTCCGTCGTTCGATCACGATCGTGTGGTAAAACTACACCTCATTTGGACTCTCCTAGATCCTCTATGCCTATTTAAACACCTCCCAAATCCGGATCATCCCTTCCCGAAACCCTAGAAAACCTCCTCATGCATGGCCGGACGCTCCGGCCGCCGCCGGACACGTCCGCCAGCGCCTCGTCCAATCGCCGCCCGACACTGTCGCGCGCCGCCCACGCCGCCCGCCGGCCAGGCCAAGGCCTCCCCGCCCATGCTGCGCCGCCAGCCGCGCCTCCTGGGCCCGTCGCCGGCATGCTCCGCCGGCGCCCTCACGCCGCCGCCCTCGCCGCCTCCGGCGATCTCCGGCCGGCCCGGCTGCCCGCCGCCGCCGCCGCCACCCGGCGCCGACCATCGCCCGCCGCCTCTCCGACCATCGCCCGGCCCGCGCCGCCTCTCCTCTCCTCGCCCCGCCGGCCGAACCGGCCGCCTCTCCTCTTCCTCGCCGCTGGCTCCGGCGAGCCACGAGAGCACCGAGCCGCCCAGCGCCGATCCGATCCGGCCTCGGGATCCGTCTTGGCGCGTTGACTTCTTCCCTCCCTTTTTCCTTCTAAGTCTTTTGCATCTCTCGTAATTTTGTGCAATTTTCAACATGCTATATCTTCGCATCCGTAGATCCATTTTTCGCGTATAATATGTCAAAATGTTCGTCTCGAAGAGTAGATCATTTCATTCCATTGCATCATTTGCATTTGAGCTCATCTTGATGCCCGAAATGCTGTTGGAAGAGTGCTATGTGCTGTTAGTTTCTGACTTTTATCAGGACTTGCACTTTTGTTATTTTTTGCCATGATTAATATGTGCACCCTATGAATTGGAGTCCTACATGTGTTTTGTAAAATGCCATGTCATCTTTCCAGGGGTGTATGCCATGTATTTTTGTGATCTATGTGGTGACTAGCACAAGCATGCAAAGTAGGTGTCCTAATGTTGCTGATTTCAGCCCTGTTTTAGCTGATTTTGATGCCATGTTAACTTGATGATACCGAGAGATCTGTGCATATTTTGAGATACTTCAGTAAGGGTGTTTTGTAAAGCATGACTTGCTCTATCCATCCATGCCTTTGTTTGCAATTATGGGATGCCATAGCTTGAGTCAATCGAGCTCTACTTTTGCTATCAAATGTTTCCTGGCAGATTGTATACGTGTTATTCAATTTTGCCTAGCTTGTTGTGGTTGACCCATTTATGCTATGTTAGTGTTCTTGCCATGTCTGTCTTCTATGTCATGTCTTCTTGATGTATGTAGGCTTAGTTTATCATTTGAGGCTCTGTAGTGAGTGCATTGAGCTTGTTAACATGTCATCTCGTTATCAGTTTTTGACATGTCAAGTTGCTGAATCTGTTAACGAGACTTTCAATTTTGACATGGGTGTTACTTTATTTTCTAGCCCTTTTTGGCTTATGGTCAGTAAGGGACTTTTGTTCTAGGCTTTGAGTAGATTCATGCCATGCCTTGTTTTGCTATTTTAAGTTCCTGTAGCATGTACTTTTGTTGCTCTGAACATTGCAACCTGATGTTGTTTTTGCCATGTCCAGCCTGATTATTATTGCACTTTTGCCATGCTTGTTTGAACATGTTATGATGTGAACTAGCCGTAGCTCAGTGCTCATCTTTTGTCGAGCATCATGTGTAGATCACTGCCTTATACTTTGTTGATACGTTTGGGTGCAGTAGCTTAATTAAATGTTGCTTGCTAAGTGGCATCATGCTGTTAATGGCAG
The DNA here is from genome assembly GCA_021605205.1 of Aegilops longissima. Classification (NCBI taxonomy): domain Eukaryota; kingdom Viridiplantae; phylum Streptophyta; class Magnoliopsida; order Poales; family Poaceae; genus Aegilops; species Aegilops longissima. Next base: position 406,821,916 of record CM038677.1, read on the forward strand.
ATTTGCGCCATTCTTGTTTTGCTTGCCATTTGCAAACCGTGCATCCGATTCCGGTGATCTTTATATCGATTTCAACCGAAATCATCTCATCTTTCCAGTGGCATGCTTGGTTTTCCAAGTTGATGCCTGGTTCATCATTTACCTTCCGGAGCGCACATAAGCATTGCATATCACATCCCGCATATCATGTCATGTTTTGCATCATGTTGATTGTGCATTGCACCGTGATTTATTGTGGTTCCTTTGTTTGTGTTGTTGTTTTGGGTAGAGTCGGGAGACGAGTACGTGAACGAGGAACCTGTTGAGAACGCTTTCGAGGTTCAAGCTTTCGACAACTCTGAGAACATTGCAGGCAAGATGACCATACCCTCGATATCACTTCTATCTTTGCTATGCTAGTTGCTCGCTCTTTTGCTATGCCTATGCTGCGATGCCTACCACTTGCTATATCATGCCACCCATATTGCCATGTCAGCCCTAACCATCCTTTTCCTAGCAAACCGCTGATTGGCTATGTTACCGCTTTGCTCAGCCCTCTTATAGCGTTGCTAGTTGCGTGAAGCTGAAGTTTGTTCCTTGTTGAACATGGAGATGTTGTTCCTTTTGGAACATGCTTACTTGTTGGGGATATCACAATATATATATCTGCTATAATTAATACATCTATATACTTGGTAAAGGGTGGAAGGCTCGGCCTTATGCCCGTGTTTTGTTCCACTCTTGCCACCCTAGTTTCCGTCATACGGTGTTATGTTCCTTGTTTTTATGTTCCTTACACGGTTGGGTGATTTATGGGACCCCTTGACAGTTCGCTTTGAATAAGACTCGTCCAAAGAAGGCCCAACATTGGTTTTACCATTTGCCACCTAAGCCTTTTCCCCGGTTTTCGCGAGCCGAGGGTCATCTTTATTTTAACCCCCCACGGACGGTGCTCCTTGAGTGCTGGCCCGAACCGGCAGATCATGGGGCCACCTCGGGCAACTCGAGGGCTGGTTTTACTCAGAGGCTGACCTATCCGGTGTGCCACGAGAACGAGATATGTGCAGCTCCTATCGGGATTTGTCGGCCTGATCGGGTGGCTTTTTTGGTCTTGTTTTATTCTTTGTCGAAATGTCTTGTAGTCCGGGATTCGAGATTGATCGGGTCTTCCCAGTAGAAGGAATCCTTCGTTGACCGTGAGAGCTTATAATGGGCTAAGTTGGGACACCCCCGCAGGTAATATCTTTCAAAGCCGTGCCCAAGCGGTTATGAGGCGATGGGAATTTGTTAATGTCCGGTTGTAGAAAACCCAAAGTTGACCTCATTAAAATACACATCAACCGCGGTGTAACCGTGATGGTCTCTTCTCGGTGAGTCCGGAAGTGAACACGTGTTGGAGTTATGTCGGCGTAAGTAGTTCAGATCACTTCTTGATCACTACTAGCTTCACGACCGTGCTTTGCTCCTCTTCTCGCTCTCTTTTGCGAAGTAGCCACCATATATGCTAGTCGCTGTCGCAGCTCCACTTTACTACTCGGTCCTTCCTATAAGCTTAAATAGTCTTGATCTCGCGGGTGTGAGATTGTTTGAGTCCCGTGACTCACGATACTTCCAAACACGATTGCGAGTTCCGATGAGGCCAAGGGTGATTCAACCGAGCTCAAGTGGGAGTTCGACGAGGAACGTGGTCGTTACTATGTGTCGCTTCCAGATGATCGATGGTGGTGCCCAGTTGGGACGATTCGGGATCCGTGTTAGCATTTGGGGTATCTTCTTTTATTTTGGTTCCGTAGTCGGACCTTGAGTGTACTCAATGATGGATGTTTATTTATGTACTTGTGTGAAGTGGCATCGTAAGCCAACTATGTATCTTTCCTTAATTATTACATGGGTTGTGTGAAGATTACCTCACTTGCGACATTGCTTTCAATGCGGTTATGCCTCTAAGTCGTGCCTCGACACGTGGGAGATATAGCCGCATCGGGCGTTATAAGTTGGTAATCAAAGCCTTCCCGACTTAGGAGCCCCTACTTGATTGTTTGTCGACGTTGTTGAGTCTAGAATGGAAAATGTTTTGAGTCTTAGGATTATATATATCGGAGTAGGATTCTTTTTACTTCCCAACCTTCGTCGCTCTGGTGAGGTATCCCGACGTAGAGTTTTGACTCTTCTCTCCTCAAATTTCACTAAAAAAATTTTAGGATCACGTGGGTATCTTGGAATCGTTCGATGGTTTTGTGACGAGAACATTGTTCTTGGTGCCTCGACATTTAGGGGTTGTGGCGGTGTCCGGGGAGTTGAGCTCCGAGGTGTTGTCGTCACAATTTTATCGTTGCGATTCGAATACCGAGTTTTGCCGACATCGGAATCTCTTTTGTGCGCTTGTTGGTGAGATAACCTGATAGCCCAATCTTCGTGGCGAAAAGGGAGTATTGCCATGACTTGCATAACGGATGTTTTTCAAGGTCGAGGTACACGATTTCGAGGATTTCTTGGTTATGTGTTGACGGATGGATACAATTGGATCTAGGTATTGTTAGTTTGGGTGATATATTTTGTGTCCCCTATATCCCCAACACCAGATTGCATAACCGTAAAGTTTCGGAGTTTATAGGTGGAATTCTAGTAGCTTACGGGATATTCTTTCCGGCTGACATTTATGATTTGAGATTGGGGTTCAACGTCTAGTGGTCCGCCCATTCACGGTCGATTCTGATGGTCGCGAGACGCCTTAAAGAATCCTTGGCTATGCTGATTCGGGACGCCTTGTTAGTCATTCGTGACGTCCGCTATACGTCGTGTCCGTGTGGGCCCCACCACTAACACTTTGGACGAAATCTCTATCATGTGTTTGTTCCGCTCATTCTAGAAGCCAACCTTTTGTTTTCGCCAGATATTCGAATTGTTGCTAAGATGATGTTGTTTTCCATATCGTATCTAAGTGGCTTCTCACCTTAATGGACGTGTGATGATTAACTTTGAATTCATTCGCTCATTCTTGTTCGAATGTTTATTGTGAAGACTATATGTTGCAATTTCTATCCGTTGATTCTACTTATCAATTTGTCTATCAAAGGACTAACGGTTGTCACCTCTCCAGGATGGCTCCGCCAACGCGTCGAATCCGGATCGCAATGATGGGGATCGATCGAATCCTCCACCTCCACCTCCACCTCCGCCTCCGGAGGCACGGCAAGCTATTATGGCAGCCACCAATGCCAATGCTCGATGATTTTGCAGCTCTTGCAAGAACGCACTCGAGGGCAAGGCAATCAAGGCAATCAAGGCAATCAAGGTCAAGGCAACAATCAGCCACACTTTGCTACTCTCGACCGGTTCCTCGCTAATCAGCCAAGTCTTTCGGTTTACGTGTTGAGGCAACAGACGACGACGATTGGTTAGTGGATATCTGCAAGCACTTTGATCGTAGCAATGTCGGACTGAGGACTTTGTCAAGTTTGCATCGTTTCAACTCAAGGATCAAGCTGCTGAGTGGTTCCAAGAATACAAAGATTCCAGAGGAGGTCGTGTCATTACAGGATGAGTTCCGCCGTGATTTCGAGCTCATCACATTCCAAAAGTGTTGTTGAGAGCAAGCGTGAGGAGTTCCGCAATCTCAAGCAAGGCACCATGTCCGTCTATCAATACAATATCCAGTTCGAAGCTCGCTTGCTTTGCTAAGCAAGACGTGCACGATGAGAGGAGTATGATCTACCAATTCGGAGGTGGTCCGAGAGAAGATCTGCAATTACCTCTTGTGCTGTTTGAGCGAGATAAGTATGATGACTTCTACAACATGGCTCAAGCAAGAAGCGCCCAACTCAAATGTGAGGCTTCTAAGAAGAGAATCGGGGATGCAGTTCAGTCCTCCTCGTCCTCTCAAGTGGCAGCCAAGCAGCGAAGTTTTACTGCCCCCTCCTCCGTTCCGTCGGCCTTACCAAGAAAGAACTCGGTGGCCGTGGATCTTCCCACCCACCCAACCCAAGCTATCGTAACAAGTCTAATTCTCAAGCTCCAAGGTCAAGTGCTCCTTACCACCGTCCTCTCTCGAGGTCACTTGCAACAAGTGTCGCAGAAGGGTCACTATGCTAACAAGTGCTTCAACCAGAGGCGCCTCCGCCTCCTCCTCCCGTGAAATCTTCAAGCAATGCAAGGTCAAGCATAATCCAAAGTATGCCAAGGTCAATATGATGAATGCAGCTCAAGCGGAGGAGTCTTCGATGTGATATTGGGTAATCTCTCGCTTAATGATATTCTGCTAAAGTCTTATTTGATCTTTGGTGCATCGCATTGTTTCATGTCGAGACCGTTTTTGCCAAGCATGATTTCACTTGAATTTCGGCTAAACCTCTAGCAATTGTTTCCCGAGCAAGCATATGAGTTCTAGCTTGGTGGTTCCGAATGTCGGTATCAAGATGGGCGATTATAGATTCCTGTCTAAACCAGTTGTTCTCGGTGATTCGGATATTGATCTTATTCTCGGAATGGACTGGCTTTATCAGCACAAAGCTCAGATTGATTGTGCTGAAGGAAATATGCCCTAGAGGCAATAATAATGTTATTATTTATTTCCTTATATCATGATAAATGTTTATTATTCATGCTAGAATTGTATTAACCGGAAACATAATACATGTGTGAATACATAAACCTACAGAGTGTCACTAGTATGCCTCTACTTGACTAGCTCGTTAATCAAAGATGGTTATGTTTCCTAACCATGAACAAGGAGTTGTTATTTGATTAACGGATCACATCATTGGTTGAATGATCGATTGACATGACCCATTCCATTAGCATAGCACCCGATCGTATAGTTTGTTGCTAGTGCTTTTCTTCATGACTTATACATGTTCCTATGACTATGAGATTATGCAACTCCCGTTTGCCGAGGAACACTTTGGGTGCTACCAAACGTCACAACGTAATCGGGTGATTATAAAGGTACATTACGGTGTCTCCGAAGGTACATGTTGGGTTGGCATATTTCGAGATTAGGATTTGTCACTCCGATTGTCGGAGAGGTATCTCTGGCCCTCTCGGTAATGCACATCACATAAGCCTTGCAAGCATTGCAACTAAATGTGTTAGTTGTGAGATGATGTATTACGGAACGAGTAAAGAGACTTGCGATAACGAGATTGAACTAGGTATTGGATACCGACGATCGAATCTCGGGCAAGTAACATACCGATGACAAAGGGAACAACGATGTTGTTATGCGGTCCGACCGATAAAGATCTTCGTAGAATATGTAGGAACCAATATGGGCATCCGGGTCCCGCTATTGGTTATTGACCGAAGAGGTGTCTCGGTCATGTCTACATAGTTCTCGAACCCGTAGGGTCCGCACGCTAACGCTTCGATGGCGATTACTATGAGTTTTATGATGTTGATGTACGAAGGTTGTTCGAGTCCGGATGAGATCACGGACATGACGAGGAGTCTCGAAATGGTCGAGACATAAAGATTGATATATTGAAGCCTATGTTTGGACTCGGAATCACTCCGGGTGAAATTGGGAATTTTACCGAGTATGGGTTACCTGAACCCCGGGGTTCAATGGGCCTTGATGGGCCTTAGTGGGAAAGAGAAAGGGGCCATATGCTGGCGCAGCCTTCCCCTTCCTAGTCCTATTAGGATTAGGAGAAGGGGTGGCGCTCTCTCTCCCTCTCCCTTGGTCAAACCCTAGTTGGACTAGGATTGGGGAATCCTACTCCGGTGGGAGTAGGACTCCCAAGCGCAGCCATAGGTGGCCGCCAGCCCTCCCTTCCCTCCTTTATATACTGAGGCGAGGGCACCCCATGACACACAAGTTGATCATTGAGATCGTTCCTTAGCCGTGTGCGTGCCCCTTCCACCAAATTACACCTCGAATATACCGTTATGAGCTTAGGCGAAGCCTGCGCCGGTGGAACATCATCATCGCTCACCACGCCGTCGTCTTGTGAAACTCTCCTCAACACTCGGCTGGATCGGAGTTCGAGGGACGCCATCGAGCTGAACGTGTGCGTAACTTCGGAGGCGCCAGACGTTCGGTACTTGGATCGGTTGGATCGGGAAGAAGTACGACTACTTCCTCTACGCTATGTCAACGCTTCCGTTGTTGGTCTCACGAGGGCGTGACAACACTCTCATCTCGTTGCTATGCATCACCATGGTCTTGCGTGATCGTGGAAAATTTTGAAATTACTACGTTCCCCAACAAAGGCATCCGAGCCTGGTTTTATGCGTTGATGTCATATGCACGAGTAGAACACAAGTGAGTTGTGGGCGATACAAGTCATACTACCTACCAAAGATGTCATACTTTGGTTCAGCGGTATTGTGAGATGAAGCGGCCGGACCGACATTACGCGACGCTTACGCGAGACTGGTTTCACCGCCGTGAGCACTCGTTGCTTAAAGGTGATCGGCGGGTGTCTGCTCTCTCACTTTAGTTGAACTGAAAAGTGGCTACGCCCGGTCCTTGAGAAGGTTAAACGGAGTCTATTTGACGAAGTATCGTTGTGGTTTTGATGCGTAGGTAAGAACGGTTCTTGCTCAGCCCGTAGCAGCCACGTAAAACTTGCAACAACAAAGTAGAGGACGCCTAACTTGTTTTTGCAGGGCATGTTGTGATGTGATATGGTCAAGACGTGATGCTATATTTTATTGTATGAGATGATCATGTTTTGTAACCGAGTTATCGGCAATGGCGAGAGCCATATGGTTGTCGCTTATTGTATGAGATGCAACGCCATGTAATTGCTTTACTTTATCACTAAGGAGTAGCGATAGTCGAGAAGCAATAGTTGGCGAGACGACAACGATGCTACGATGGAGATCAAGGTGTCGCGCGGTGATTTATGGTGATCATGACGGTGCTTCGAGATGGAGATCACAAGCACAAGATGATGATGGCCATATCATATCACTTATATTGATTGCATGTGATGTTAATCCTTTATGCATCTTATCTTGCTTTGATTGACGGTAGCATTATAAGATGATCCCTTACTAAATTATCAAGAAGTGTTCTCCCGAGTATGCACCATTGCGAAAGTTCTTCGTCTTTGAGACACCACGTGATGATCGGGTGTGATAGGCTCTACGTTCAAATACAACGGTGCAAAACAGTTGCACACGCGAATACTCAGGTTATACTTGACGAGCTATGCATATAAGATATGACCTCGGAACACGGAGACCGAAAGGTCGAGCGTGAATCATATAGTAGATATGATCAACATATTGATGTTCACCATTGAAACTACTCCATCACACGTGATGATCGGTCATGGTGTAGTTGATATGGATCACGCAATCACTTAGAGAATTGGAGGATATTTTTCTAAGTGGGAGTTCTTAAGTAATATGATTAATTGAACTTTAATTTATCATGAACTTAGTCCCGGTAGTATTTTGCAAATTATGTTGTAGATCAATAGCTCGCGTTGTTGCTTCCCTATGTTTTCATATGTGTTCCTAGAGAAAATTGTATTGAAAGATGTTAGTAGCAATGATGCGGATTGGATCCGTGATCCGAGGTTTATCCTCATTGCTGCGCAGAAGAATTATGTCCTTAATGCACCGCTAGGTGATGGACCTATTGCAGGGCGATGCGACGTTATGAACGTTTGGCTAGCTCAATATGAGCGATATCTGACGTTATGAACGTTTGGCCAGCTCAATATGATGACTACTTGATAGTTTAGTGCACCATGCTTAACGGCTTAGAATCGGGACTTCAAAGACGTTTTGAACGTCATGGACCATATGAGATGTTCCAGAATTGAAGTTAATATTTCAAGCAAATACCCGAGTTGAGAGATATGAAGTCTCCAACAAGTTCTATAGCTAAAAGATGGAGGAGAATCGCTCAACTAGTGAGCATGTGCTCGATTGTGCGAGTACTTCAATCACTTGAATCAAGTGGGAGTCAATCTTCCAGATAAGATAGTGATTGATGAATTCTCTAGTCACCATCACTAAGTTAGTAGAACTTCGTGATGAACTATAGTATGCAAGGGATGACGAAAAAGATTCTCGAGCTCTTCACGATGCTAAAATCGCGAAGGTAGAAATCAAGAAAAACATCAAGTGTTGATGGTTGACAAGACCACTAGTCTCAAGGAAAATGGCAAAGGAAGAAAGGAACTTCAAAAGGAACGGCAAGCAAGTTGTTTGCTCGAGTGAAGAAACCCAAGTCTAGACCTAAGCACGAGACCGAGTACTTACACTTTGCATAGGAAATGGTCACCGGAAGCGGTAATACCCCAAATATTTGGTGGATAAGAAGGATGGCAAAGTGAACAAAGGTATATTTGATATACAGATTATTGATGTATATTTTACTAGTGTTCATAGCAACCCTCGGTATTTGATACTTGGTTCGGTTGCTAAGAGTAGTAACTCAAACGGAGTTGCGTAATGAACAGAAACTAGTTGAAGGGAAGTGACGATGAGTGTTGGAAGTAGTTCCAAGATTGATATGATCATCATCGCACACTCCCTATACTTTCGGGATTAGTGTGGAACCTAAATAAGTGTTATTTGGTGTTGAGCATAAATATGATTTGATCATGTTTATTGCAATACTGTTATTCATTTAAGTAAGAGAATAAATTGTTGTTCATTTACATGAATAAAACCTTATATGGTTACACACCCAATGAAAATGGTTCATTGGATCTCGATCATAGTGATACACATATTCATAATATTGAAACCAAAAGATGCAAAGTTAATAATGATAGTGCAACTTATTTGTGGCCTTCGCCGTTTAGGTCATATTGGTGTAAAGCGCATGAAGAAACTCCATGCTTGATGGGATTTTGGAATCACTTGATTATGGATCACTTGATGCTTGCGAACCATGCCTTATGGGCAAGATGACTAAAGACTCGTTCTCCTGAACAATGGAGCGAGCAAATGACTTATTGGAAATAATACATACTTGATGTATGCGGTCCGATAAGTGTTAAAGCTCGTGGCAAGTATCGTTATTTTCCGACCTTCACAAGATGATTTGAGCAGATATGGGTATATCTACTTGATGAAACACAATTCAAACATTTGAAAAGTTCAAAGAATTTCAGAGTGAAGTGAAGAATCATCGTAAACAAGAAAATAAAAGTTTCTACGATATGATCGCAGAGGAAAAATATTTGAGTTACTGAGTTTGGCCTTCATTAAAACAATGTGAAATAGTTTCACTACTCACGCCACCGGAACACCACAAATATGGTGTGTCCGAACGTCAGAATCAGATTTTTTATTTGATATGGTGCGATCAATGATGTCTCTTACCAATTTACCAATATCGTTTTGAGGTTATGCATTAGAGACAGCCGCATTCACATTTAAAAGGGCACCATCTAAATCCGTTAAGGCGACACCGTATGAACTACGGTTTAAACAGTAAACCTAAGCTGTCGTTTCTTAAAGTTTGGAGTTGTGATGCTTATGTGAAAAAAGGTTTCACCTGATAAGCTCGAACCCAAATCGGAGAAGTGCGTCTTCATAGAATACCCAAAGGCAACTATTGGGTACACCTTCTATCACAGATCCGAAGGCAAGTTTTTCGTTGCTAAGATGGATCCTTTCTAGAGAAGAAGTTTCTCACGAAAGAAGTGAGTGGGAGGAAAGTAGAACTTGATGAGATAACTGTATCTACTCCCTTATTGAGAAGTAGTACATCACGAAAAACAGTTTCGTGACACCTACACCAAATAGGGAGGAAGCTAATGATGATGATCATGAAACTTCAGATCAAATTTCTACAGAACTTCGTAGATCAACCAGAGCAAGATCCGCACCAGAGTGGTACGGCAATCCTATTTTGGAAGTCATGTTACTGGAACATGATGAACCTACGAACTATGAAGAAGCGATGGTGAGCCCAGATTCCACAAAATGGTTTGAGACCATGAAATCTGAGATGGGATCCATATATGAGAACAAAGTGTGGACTTTGATGGAGTTGCCCGATGATCGGCAAGCCATATTATATAAATGGATTTTCAAGAGGAAGACAGATCTTGATAGTAGTGTTACTATCTACAAAGTTCGACTTGTCGCAAAAGGTTTTCGACAAGTTCAAGGTGTTGACTACAAATGAGATTTTCTCAAGCAGAAGCGATTCTTAAGTCTGTCCGAATCATGTTAGCAATTGCCACATTTTATGAAATCGGCAAATGGATGTCAAAACTACATTCTTTAATGGATTTATTAAAGAAGAGTTGTATATGATGCAACCGAAGTTTTGTCAATCCTAAAGGAGCTAACAAAATGTGCAAGCTTCAAAGAATCCATCTATGGACCGGTGCAAGCATCTCGGAGTTGGAATAAGCGCTTTGATAGTGTGATCAAAGCATATAGTTTTATACAGACTTACGGTGAAGCTGTATTTACAAGAAAGTGAGTGGGAGCACTACAACATTTCGATAAGTATATGTGATTGACATATTGTTGATCGGAAATGATGTAGAATTATTATGCAAAGCATAAAGGAGTATTTGAAAGGAGTTTTCAAAGAAAGACCTCGGTGAAGCTGCTTACATATTGAGCATCAAGATCTATAGAGATAGATCAAGACGCTTGATAAGTTTTTCAATGAATACATACCTTGACAAGATTTTGAAGTAGTTCAAAATGGAACAGTCAAAGAAAGAGTTCTTGCACGTGTTACAAGGTGTGAGATTGAGTAAGACTCAAAAACCCGACCACGGCGGAAGATAGAAAGAGAATGAAAGTCATTCCCTATGCATCAGCCATAGGTTCTATAAAGTATGTCATGTTGTGTACTGGATCTATTGCATACCCTACCACTAAGATTGGCAAGGAGTGCAATAGAGATCTAGGAGTAGATCAATGGACAGCGGTCAAAATTATCCTTAGTAGAATAAGGATATATTTCTCGATTATGGAAGTGAAAAAGGTTAAATAAGTAAAGGTTACGTCGATGCAAGTTTTAACACTAATCTAGATGACTCGAGTCTCAATCTGGATACATATAGAAAGTGGGAGCAATTAGCTAGAGTAGCTCAAATGCGAGCATTGTAGACATAGAAATTTGCAAAATACTTACATTCTCGTATGTGATGTAACCTGTTGACTAAAATTATCTCACAAGCAAAACATGATCACACCTTAGTACTCTTTGGGTGTTAATCACATAGCGATGTGAACTAGATTCTTGACTCTAGTAAACCCTTTGGGTGTTGGTCACATGTCGATGTGAACTATGGGTGTTAACCACATATAGATGTGAACTATTGATGTTAAATCACATGGCGATGTGAACTAGATTATTGACTCTAGTGCAAGTGGGAGACTCAAGGAAATATGCCCTAGAGGCAATAATAATGTTATTATTTATTTCCTTATATCATGATAAATGTTTATTATTCATGCTAGAATTGTATTAACCGGAAACATAATACATGTGTGAATACATAAACCTCTGAGTGTCACTAGTATGCCTCTACTTGACTAGCTCGTTAATCAAAGATGGTTATGTTTCCTAACCATGAACAAGGAGTTGTTATTTGATTAACGGGATCACATCATTGGTTGAATGATCGATTGACATGACCCATTCCATTAGCATAGCACCGATCGTATAGTTTGTTGCTAGTGCTTTTCTTCATGACTTATACATGTTCCTATGACTATGAGATTATGCAACTCCGTTTGCGAGGAACACTTTGGGTGCTACCAAACGTCACAACGTGCTGGGTGATTATAAAGGTACATTACAGGTGTCTCCGAAGGTACATGTTGGGTTGGCATATTTCGAGATTAGGATTTGTCACTCCGATTGTCGGAGAGGTATCTCTGGGCCCTCTCGGTAATGCACATCACATAAGCCTTGCAAGCATTGCAACTAAATGTGTTAGTTGTGAGATGATGTATTACGGAACGAGTAAAGAGACTTGCCGTAACGAGATTGAACTAGGTATTGGATACCGACGATCGAATCTCGGCAAGTAACATACCGATGACAAAGGGAACAACGATGTTGTTATGCGGTCCGACCGATAAAGATCTTCGTAGAATATGTAGGAACCAATATGGGCATCCAGGTCCCGCTATTGGTTATTGACGAGAGGTGTCTCGGTCATGTCTACATAGTTCTCGAACCCGTAGGGTCCGCACGCTTTCGATGGCGGTTACTATGAGTTTTATGATGTTGATGTACGAAGGTTGTTCGAGTCCGGATGAGATCACGGACATGACGAGGAGTCTCGAAATGGTCGAGACATAAAGATTGATATATTGGAAGCCTATGTTTGGACTCGGAATCACTCCGGGTGAAATTGGGAATTTTACCGAGTAATGGGGTTACTGGAACCCCGGGGTTCAATGGGCCTTGATGGGCCTTAGTGGGAAAGAGAAAGGGGCCATATGCTGGCGCAGCCTTCCCCTTCCCTAGTCCTATTAGGATTAGGAGAGGGGTGGCGCCTCTCTCCCTCCCTTGGTCAAACCCTAGTTGGACTAGGATTGGGGGAATCCTACTCCGGTGGGAGTAGGACTCCCGCGCAGCCATAGGTGGCCGGCCAGCCCCTCCCTTCCTCCTTTATATCTGAGGCGAGGGCACCCCATGACACACAAGTTGATCATTGAGATCGTTCCTTAGCCGTGTGCGGTGCCCTTCCACCAAATTACACCTCGAATATACCGTTGCGGAGCTTAGGCGAAGCCTGCGCCGGTGGAACATCATCATCGTCACCACGCCGTCGTCTTGTGAAACTCTCCCTCAACACTCGGCTGGATCGGAGTTCGAGGGGCGTCATCGAGCTGAACGTGTGCGTAACTTCGGAGGTGCCAGACGTTCGGTACTTGGATCGGTTGGATCGGGAAGAAGTGCGACTACTTCCTCTACGTTGCGTCAACGCTTCGTTCTTTGGTCTCACGAGGGCGTAGACAACACTCTCATCTCGTTGCTATGCATCACCATGGTCTTGCGTGATCGTAGGAAAATTTTGAAATTACTACGTTCCCCAACATGTCTTTGCCGGGAAATTCAATTGACTCACTCTTCTAATGATGTGATCATCTATGCCTCTCGTGATGAAACCATTCGGTTGTTTTCTCTCAATGAGAAGGGCGAATGAATGCCATCTCTCGATTCCAAATCGTTTGTGAGTACTAAGATGTCTTTCCGGAAGAGCTTAGGGTATGCCTCCGCATCGGCCAGCTTGAGTTCGTTATCGATCTTGAGCACGCATCAACCCGTTTGCAAGCGTCCATACAAGCTTGGACTGAAGAGTGAAGGAATTGAAGAAGCATTTCGATGAACAAGAGCGTCTGGTTTGATCGACCGAGTTCATCTCCTTGGGGTTGTGGTGTTCTTTTGTCCGGAAGAAGGATGGCACGGACCGACTTTTGCGTCGATTACCGTCCATTGAATAAGAAGACAATCAAGAACAAGTATCCACTTCCCAACATCAATGAGCTTTTCGAGCAACTCAAAGGTGCTACGGTGTTCTCCAAGCTTGACCTTCAGATGGGGTATCATCAGTTCGCATTCGTGAACAAGATATTTCAAGACAGCATTCGAGAACAAGCTTTGGTTCTTATGAATATCTTGTCATGTCTTTCGCCTCGTCAATGCTCCTCCGACTTTCTCTCGGATGATGAACTTCATATTCAACCCCTACACCAATGAATTCGTCTTGGTCTATCTTGATGATATTTTGGTCTTCTCCAAGAATAAGAAGGATCATGCCAAACATTTGCGATTGGTGCTAGACAAGCTCGAGAGTACCAATTCTATGCGAAGTTCTCCAAATGTGAATTTTGGCTCGATGAAGTGCTTTATCTTGGTCATATCATCTTCGCCAAGGGCATCATTGTTGATCCCGAGAAGGTGTCCGCAATTGTGAATTGGGAACCTCCTCGTAATGTCAAGCAGACTCATGATTTTCTTGGTCTTGCAAGCTATTGTCAAGATTCGTTGAGAACTTCTCCAAGATTGCAAAGCCTCTTTCCAACCTCCTCTAGAAGCATGTGAAGTATGTCCGGTCTCCAGTGTGACGTTGCTTTCAATACCCTCAAAGAGAAACTCGTCACAGCTCTGCTCGACTCCTCGATGAATCCAAGCCATATGAAGTTTTCTCGTGATGCTTCTCTTCAAGGTCTCGGTCTTGTGTTAATGCAAGAGAAGAGAGTTGTGGCTTATACCTCTCGCCATTGAAGCCCAACGAGAAGAACTACCCCACTCACGATCTTGAGTTGGCGGCGCATTGTGCATGCATTGATTACATGGAGACATCTCTTGTTGGGAAGGAAAGTGGACATTTTCACCGATCACAAGAGTCTCAAGTACATCTTCACTCAGCCCAACCTCAACCTCGAGCGCACTCGATGGGTCGAAATGATTCAAGAGTACAACCCAAGTATTGAGTATACTCCGGCAAAGCCAATGTCATTGCAGATGCTTTGAGCAGAAAGCTTCTTTATCGCAATATCTAATCCTCAAGCCCTTTCACCGGATCTCTGTGAATCTTTCCATAAGCTGAATCTTCAAGTTGTTCCTCAAGGCTTTCTTGCCAACCTCATAGTCTCTCCTACTTTGGAAGATCAGATTCGTGAGGCTCAACTTCGGATGCCATGGTGAAAAAGGTGAAGCGTGGTATCGACAAGGGCATTTCAAGTACAAGTGCTTCGCGTTGATGACAAAGACACTCTGTTCTTTGAGGACCGGATTGTGGTTCCTAAGGGTGATCTCTGAAAAGTCATTATGAACGAGGCTCACAATTCGCTTCTATCCATTCATCCCGAAGTACGAAGATGTACCATGACCTTAAGCAATCATATTGGTGGACTCGAATGAAGCGAGAAATTGCTCAATTCGTGAATGAGTGTGATGTCTGCAGAAGAGTGAAAGGTAACACCAAAGACCAGCGGGTCTCCTTCAACCTCTTGCTATTCACGAGTGGAAGTTTGATCATATTGAAATGGACTTCGTCCGGCTTTCCAAAGTCCAAGCGTGGAAATGATGCTATCTTCGTTGTCATTGACAAGCTTACTAAAGTGGCTCATTTTCTTCCTATCAAAGAATCCATCACAGCAGCTCGGTTGGCGAGCTATACACCTCGAGGATTGTCTCTTTGCACGGCATTCCACAAGTGATCTCTTGCACCGTGGCAGCATCTTTACCTCCAAGTTTTGGGATTCTTTTGAAGGCCATGGGCACCAACATTCATTTCAAAGACACTTTCCATCCTCAAACAAGTGGCCAAGTCGAGCGAGTAAATCAAATCCTTGAAGATATGCTCGGGGCTTGTGTCATTTCCTTCGGTATGAAGTGGGAAGATTGTCTTCCATATGCCGAAGTTCTCTTACAACAACAGCTTCCAGCGAGTTCGGCAAGGCCCCATTCGAAATTCTCTATGGCGTAAAGTGCCGTACTCCTCTCAATTGGTGCGAGATGGTGAGCGCCAACTTCTTGGCAATGACTTGATCACGTAGCGTAAGAAATGTGCCAAGCCATTCGTGAGAATCTCAAAGCCGCGCAATCGCGCCGGAAGAGCTATTATGATGATAAGCACCGTGATGTGGCTTTTGAAATCGGAGACCATGTCTACCTCGCGTCTCTCCAATGAAAGGTACTCGTCCGCCCGGTATCAAAGGAAGCTTGCCCCTAGATACGTGGGTCCTTTCAAGATCATTGGGAAAAGAGGCGATCTCGCCTATCAACTTGAGCTTCCATCCAACTTTGCAAATGTGCACGATGTGTTCCACGTGTCACAACCTTCGCAAGTGCTTCAAGACTCTGAACGCACTATCAACTTCAAGAGATTGACCTTCAAGAAGATCTCTCTATCATGAGCACCCGTTGCTATTCTTGAAGAAACCGAGCGCAAGACTCGCAACAAGTCAATCAAATTCACGAAAGTGAAGTGGTCACACCATTCCGACCGAGAAGCTACTTGGGAGCGCGAGGATCACCTCCGTTCGAGTATCCGGAGTTCTTTCACCCTAGATCTCGGGGCGAGATCCTCTTGTAGTGGTGGAGTGTTGTAACACCCGGTAGTAACTTTCCATATTTGTAACTCCAACTCTTGCCATTTTCGCATTGATATATGATATTCCTCCGTGGTTGGGTTTTCTCCTTTTGCATTTTGCCCATGTCATGCATTTTATATTATGTCATCATGTGCATCGCATTTGCATACGTGTTCGTCTCATGATTCCGAGCATTTTTCCGTTGTCCGTTTTGCAATCCGGCACTCCTATCTCCCCGCGGTCCTTTTACGTTTTTTCCGTGTGCGGGTATTAAACCGTCTCGAAATGGACCGAGGTTTGTCTAGTGGCCTTGGTATAACACCGGAGACCACCGGTCAAGTTTGGTCATTTGGAGCTCGTTTGGTACTCCAACGGTTAACCGCACTCTCAAAAGGCCTCTTTTAAGTTGCAGCCCAACACCCCTTCAAAACAGCCCAATAACCCATCTAAGTCACCTCCATGCTCTCCGTCGTTCGATCATGATCGTGTGGTAAAACTACACCTCATTTGGACTCTCCTAGCTCCTCTATGCCTATTTAAACACCTCCCCGAAATCCGGATCATCCCTTCCCGAAACCCTAGAAACCTCCTCACATGCCGGACGCGTCCAGCCGGCCACGGACACGTCCGCCCAGCGCCCTCGTCAATCGCCGCCCGACACTGTCCGCCACCGCCCGCCACAGCCCTTGCCAGCCCGAACCCGCTGCCCCCTGCCACACAGCAGCACGCCGCCTGCCCGCGCCTCGCCCGGCCCGTCCGTCGCCCGCCTGGCTCACCCACCGGCGCCTCGCCGCCATCTCCGCCTCCGGCGATCTCCGGCCTCCCATTGCCGCCACCGCCACATCGGCCATTGCCACCCGGCCGCCGACCATCGCCGCCTCCTCCGCCGACCATCGCCCGGCCCGCCCGCCTCCCCTCCTCGGCGCCCCATTCCGGCGAACGGCCGCCTCTCCTCTTCCTCGCCATGCGGGCTCCCGTGAGCCGCCACGAGAGCACTGAGCCCGGCCAGCGCCGATCCGATCCGCCTCGGGATCCGTCTGGCCGGTTGACTTCTTCCCTCCCTTTTTCCTTCTAAGTCTTTTGCATCTCTCGTAATTTTGTGCAATTTTCAACATGCTATATCTTCGCATCCGTAGATCCATTTTTCACGTATAATATGTCAAAATGTTCGTCTCAAGAGTAGATCATTTCATTCCATTGCATCATTTGCATTTGAGCTCATCTTGATGCCCAAATGCTGTTGGAAGAGTGCTATGTGCTGTTAGTTTCGACTTTTATCGGGACTTGCACTTTTGTTATTTTTGCCATGATTAATATGTGCACCCTATGAATTGGAGTCCTACATGTGTTTTGTAAAATGTCATGTCATCTTTCCGTGGGTGTATGCCATGTATTTTGTGATCTATGTGGTGACTAGCACAAGCATGCAAAGTAGGTGTCCTAATGTTGCTGATTTCAGCCCTGTTTTAGCTGATTTTGATGCCATGTTAACTTGATGATACCGAGAGATCTATGCATATTTTGAGATACTTCATAAGGGTGTTTTGTAAAGCATGACTTGCTCTATCCATCCATGCCTTTGTTTGCAATTATGGGATGCCATAGCTTGAGTCAATCGAGCTCTACTTTTGCTATCAAATGTTTCTGGCAGATTGTATCGTGTTATTCAATTTTGCCTAGCTTGTTGTGGTTGACCCATTTATGCTATGTTAGTGTTCTTGCCATGTCTGTCTTCTATGTCATGTCTTCTTGATGTATGTAGGCTTAGTTTATCATTTGAGGCTCAGAGTGAGTGCATTGAGCTTGTTAACATGTCATCTCGTTATCAGTTTTTGACATGTCAAGTTGCTGAATCTGTTAACGAGACTTTCAATTTTGACATGGGTGTTACTTTATTTTCTAGCCCTTTTTGGCTTATGGTCAGTAAGGGACTTTTGTTCTAGGCTTTGAGTAGATTCATGCCATGCCTTGTTTTGCTATTTTAAGTTCCTGTAGCATGTACTTTTGTTGCTCTGAACATTGCAACCTGATGTTGTTTTTGCCATGTCCAGCCTGATTATTATTGCACTTTTGCCATGCTTGTTTGAACATGTTATGATGTGAACTAGCCGTAGCTCAGTGCTCATCTTTTGTCGAGCATCATGTGTAGATCACTGCCTTATACTTTGTTGATACGTTTGGGTGCAGTAGCTTAATTAAATGTTGCTTGCTAAGTGGCATCATGCTGTTAATGGCAGATTTGCGCCATTCTTGTTTTGCTTGCCATTTGCAAACCGTGCATCCGATTCCGGTGATCTTTATATCGATTTCAACCGAAATCATCTCATCTTTCCAGTGGCATGCTTGGTTTTCCAAGTTGATGCCTGGTTCATCATTTACCTTCGGGCGCATATAAGCATTGCATATCACATCCGCATATCATGTCATGTTTTGCATCATGTTGATTGTGCATTGCACCGTGATTTATTGTGGTTCCTTTGTTTGTGTTGTTGTTTTGGGTAGAGTCGGAGACGAGTACGTGAACGAGGAACCTGTTGAGAACGCTTTCGAGGTTCAAGCTTTCGACAACTCTGAGAACATTGCAGGCAAGATGACCATACCCTCGATATCACTTCTATCTTTGCTATGCTAGTTGCTCGCTCTTTTGCTATGCCTATGCTGCGATGCCTACCACTTGCTATATCATGCCACCCATATTGCCATGTCAGCCCCTAACCATCCTTTTCCTAGCAAACCGTTGATTGGCTATGTTACCGCTTTGCTCAGCCCTCTTATAGCGTTGCTAGTTGCGTGTGAAGCTGAAGTTTGTTCCTTGTTGGAACATGGAGATGTTGTTCCTTTTGGAACATGCTTACTTGTTGGGGATATCACAATATATATATCTGCTATAATTAATACATCTATATACTTGGTAAAGGGTGGAAGGCTCGGCCTTATGCAGTGTTTTGTTCCACTCTTGCCACCCTAGTTTCCGTCATACCGGTGTTATGTTCCTTGTTTTTGCGTTCCTTACGGTTGGGTGATTTATGGGACCCCTTGACAGTTCGCTTTGAATAAGACTCGTCCAAAGAAGGCCCAACATTGGTTTTACCATTTGCCACCTAAGCCTTTTTCCCCGGGTTTTCGCGAGCCGAGGGTCATCTTTATTTTAACCCCCCGGACCGGTGCTCCTTCGAGTCTTGGCCCGAACCGGCAGATCAAGGGCCACCTCGGGCAACTCGAGGGCTGGTTTTACTCGTGGCTGACCTATCCGGTGTGCCCGAGAACGAGATATGTGCAGCTCCTATCGGGATTTGTCGGCACGGTCGGGTGGCTTTGCTGGTCTTGTTTTATTGTTTGTCGAAATGTCTTGTAGTCCGGGATTCCGAGATTGATCGGGTCTTCCAGTAGAAGGAATATCCTTCGTTGACCGTGAGAGCTTATAATGGGCTAAGTTGGGACACCCTGCAGGTAATATCTTTCAAAGCCGTGCCTGCGGTTATGAGGCGATGGGAATTTGTTAATGTCGGTTGTAGAAAACCCAAAGTTGACCTCATTAAAATACACATCAACCGCGTGTGTAACCGTGATGGTCTCTTCTCGGAGTCCGGAAGTGAACACGGTGTTGGAGTTATGTCGGACGTAAGTAGTTCAGATCACTTCTTGATCACTACTAGCTTCACGACCGTGCTTTGCTCCTCTTCTCGCTCTCTTTTGCGAAGTAGCCACCATATATGCTAGTCGCTTGTCGCAGCTCCACTTTACTACTCATCCTTCCTATAAGCTTAAATAGTCTTGATCTCGGGTGTGAGATTGCTTTGAGTCCCGTGACTCACGATACTTCAAACACGATTGCGTGTTCCGATGAGGCGGTCAAGGTGATTCAACCGAGCTCAAGTGGGAGTTCGACGAGGCGTGGTCGTTACTATGTGTCGTTTCGGATGATCGATAGTGGTGCCAGCTTGGGACGATTCGGGATCTGTGTTAGCATTTGGGGTATCTTCTTTTATTTTGGTTCCGTAGTCGGACCTTGAGTGTACTCAATGATGGATGTTTATTTATGTATTGTGTGAAGTGGCGATCGTAAGCCAACTATGTATCTTTCCTTAATTATTACATGGGTTGTGTGAAGATTACCTCACTTGCGACATTGCTTTCAATGCGGTTATGCCTCTAAGTCGTGCCTCGACACGTGGGAGATATAGCCGCATCGGGGGCGTTACAGGTGCGCCCCCCCAACCGCTGATGTCGCAGACCTTGAGGTCGCTGCCCATGGAGAAAACAGCATGCCCGCCGCCCGTGGGGGAAACCGCATGCCCAAGATCCCCGACGCAGCGGACGAGATCGAGGTCCTTTGCGCAGCGAAGGGCAACTTGGAGGAGTGGCAGCTGCAGACCACGATCTCCGCTGCACGCCGACGCGCTAGGAGGCAGCGCGGCAGAACTGCAACCTCACCGCGGCCGATACGTGGCGGTAGCGGTCCAAGACGAAGCGGTGATCGCGGCTGCGGGGACTTGATCTGCTGGATGTGGGCGCCACAGGATGGCGGCGGCGTTGATGGGAACAAGGTCGTCGCGATCCCGTCGTAGGGCATCCCATCTTGGGCGGTGGAGCCGACCGGCGGTGGCTAACTGCGGTGTCGCGCCGAACGCGCGGCGGCCGCGTAAAGCAAGCGCCGGTGCGGCGGAGGCCGCTAGGGCGGCGGCGCCATTGCGGCCGGCTGGGCGATGGTGGCGATGGATGGCAGCTACCACGCCGGCGGCGGCGCGCAAAGGCTGCTGGTGCGGCGGTTGCCACGGCAGCCACGGCGGCTGGGCGGCGATGGGCGGCGCTTGGCCGGGCGTGCCCGTAGGACCCGGCCAAGAACATGTGGATCTCCTGGACCGCCTGGGTTAGGTCCCGCAGCACCCCGAACACCTCCTCTGGGGTGAGGACGGCGGGGCGGGCGCGACGGAGGATCCCGGCGAGGGCAAGAGCGGGGCGACGGTCGTGGTGGTCGCCGGAGGCGACAAGGTGACCGGCAGCAGAAGAGACGGGCTTGGCGGCGGTGAAGACATGATCGAACCAAAGCTAGCTGATACCAAATTGTTATGGCGCTGCTAGAAGGAGGCGCGAGAGGCCGGCGGGGCCTTTACGCCTGGCCGGGCAAGAGGAAGGATTTCCTTCTTAATTCTTGCTTGATTAGATTGATACATATCCTCTCTTTATATAGAGAGAGGTTTACTTGACTCCCAAGCAAGGCTTACTTGACCCCTAAGCAAGCGGCCCTTATCTCTAATTAACCCTAAGACTAATGGGCCCATTAGGCCCATTACGTACTGTAACATATCTCTTCTTCTTCTAGGACCATTTTGCTCTGACCTCTTGTATCCACCCCCCCTGGTTGGTCATTAGACAAAAAATTCAGCAACATGTCAAAGATGATAAGTAAAAGAAAGAAAGAGCTAAACTTAGCATCGTCATACAGTATTTCATTGCTTCCTGCGAGTTATTCTGGCCGTTCGTTGGGGATGTGGTAGACATGTCTGTGTTTCCTTGGCATCTTATATTATCATATAGATAGATGACCAATCTAAAAAAAAGTAAAGTATAGAACTTGATTAGATGCCCTGGGATATCTGAACAAGTATTCCCTCCGTTCCAAATTAATTGAAGTTCTAGGGTTGTCCTAAGTCAAACTTTTTAAAGTTTGACCAAGTCTATGGAAAAATATGCTAAGATCTACAAAATCAAATATATAGTACGAAAATATATTTTATAGAGAATCTACTCAAACTAATTTGGCGTTGATATATTTTTTCTATGAACTTGGTAAAACTTAAAGACGTCTTTACTTAGGACAAACCTAGAACTTCAACTAATTTGAAACAAAGAGAGTATATTATTAGCCTCTAAATAAAGATATCTCTAAATAAACCAAAGAACTTGATTAATACATAAGGTCCTACAAGTCCTGGGTTATCTGAAACTAGTATATCATTAGCCTCTACATCAGTCCAATGATCCTGTATCAATGACGATAATTTTCGGCAATAACACTGCATAAATTGCTATTTGGCATAGCATCAAGGATCCCATCAGGCTATTACTAGTAGTATTTTCACTAGTTGCTGATCTCATGCAAATCCTTGTTGCATTCCTTGTCCTGTCTGCATCAAGAGAGCGATGCTCAACCCAATTGTTTGTGAACTAGTGGGACTTGTTTTTCAAATCTGACAAAAAAGTCTATTGAATATAGCAGCGAAAGAGTGAAACGGATGTACAACCGCCGCGATCAGAGTTAATCTACTGATTGGACAGGACCCGGAAGGTGGCAAAGGGGAACAAAATATCAAGAACCGTTCCATCCGGCGACGGCAATTCGGTAGGTTCCACACGCCAAGTGCATGCGCTTAAGCGTGGGAAAAAATGACAGCATGTAGTACATTTCATATATAACTCAATAAAAATCATGCCTGCACATTATTTACCGATCTACATGCCTATTGGAGTTTCAGTTTACCGATAGCAAACTTTGTATTACTGGGAGATTCATCTACTGTATATACATGTCTATTGGAGTTTCAGTTCATTGATAAAAGAAATTATAACGTAAAAAAAGATTTTAAAAAATAACATTATACTGACCAGTAAATCATCTTGCTTGAAACTGCCTGGCCTTATGTTCCTGTTCCGTCAGCAAAAGATGGCGGGCAGGGTCCTGAAGCTGGCCTGTCAGTGTTAGCAGTAACTGATGATTCTGGTTTTGTTGTGCCTTTTGAGATGCATAGGGAAACATATCAGGCAGCTGCGAGGAATCGACACCGTAAGCTAACAGGAGTAGAAGTCTGATAGATCAGGAGGAGACTAAGTGTGTTGTACTAACCTGAGATGCTGCTGTTAGTGTGTCGTCTGGATGCAGGAAAGGGTTTCTTGGCTCACCACAGACACCATTGTTTTGCATCTGGTTTCCCACATTGAGGGAATCGATAGCTGGAGATTGGACCCTAGGCATTTGATTTGGGAGATGATGGTTCATAAATGGTGCGACTCTTTGAAGCTGGCTAAGGCTCTGCGCCGCGGGCATGCAGGCTGAGTTCAAGCCCATGGCCATCGGCGGCATGAGTTGGTGAGCACCAGGGTACATCATGGGCGTCATCCCAGTAGTCATCCACATGATCTGAACCCAAGCCAACGCTGTCAGACTAGTACCGTGCTTGATTGAGGAGAAATTAGAAATTCAGGGTGTGATTTTGAATTTTGAACCTGAACTTGCAGTTGCAGAGACTTCAAGTACTCGATTGCTTCGTCTAGGATGGACGCCTTGTCGCTCTGCAATTAATTTTTAGCTAGGATCAACCATCCACACCAAACTAGAAACGTAACAATGGTTCAAGAACACAAGTACTAATGCAGAACCTTCTCTGATACCTTGTTGCAATGGGGTACGAGTTCTTGCAATGCTTTCATCTTTTCGTTGATCCGATCCCTTCTTTTCTGCAAAACAGAAATATCACGAGACTGGTTTGCAACAGATCAACACTGGAATGGGTGAGTCGTCAGGGCTTTACCCGCTCTGATTGGTTATGGACCTCGGCAGCACGAGTCCTTCGCTTTGCCGCCGGCCGCTGCGGGCGGGTCTCATTGACGGCCTCACAGTCGTCGGCATCCTGCAAACATCATAATATTCCCCTCCGTCACCGGTTCAGCCGAAACTATACACAAACTTAAATAAGTGCTTAGCAATGTCGCCGTCTGCGCCGACAAGGTAGAGGGGAAAAGGAAGAGAACCTCGCGGTGGCTACCCAGTTCGTCCCTCCCCCTCTTAGACAGTAGCGCTTGGCCTCCCGCCGAGGACGAGCCCGGCTCCTCCTCCGGCGACGGCAGCAGCGCCGGCGCCGTCACCGCGTTGCTCCCGCAGAAGCTCGTCCCGGCGCCGCTTCCCGCCACGAGCGCCCCCGCGTCCCCGTCGACGACGCCGTGCCAGAGGTGCGAGTACAGGTCCCTGCCGCCGCCGCCGTCCGGGATCAACCACGCGGCCGCGTCCTCCGCGGTGACGCCGCTGGCCGCGCCGCTCTGGGGGCACCGCCGATGCGGCGTCTGGGCCTGCGCCTGCGCTACGATGGCCCCGTCCTGCCACAGCAGCTCCACGAGCTCGCCGCCCGCCTCCTGCAGTCTGCGCCACGAGAAGGCTCGCACAAGGAACAACAAGCACACAAGAAAAGAAACAAATCAATTGGGCAGAGAGAAGCTCGTGAATTACGGGAGGTGCCTCTTGTGGTTGGGCGCCGGTCTTGCGCCGTCGTCCATGATCCTGGAGCGGTCGAGCTGACGGGCCTCTCCACTTGAGCAGAAACCGGCGGAGAGCCAAGCTGTGTTCTGGAGAGGAGAAGAGGTGTGGAGTGTGGGCTAGTCTAGCTGGGTTGGATTTTCTCGGGAATAATAAAAGGAGAGGAGAAGAGAAGAGTTGTGCTGCATTTGTATGGAGGGGAGGATCCGTTGACATCGTTGTCGCCCGTGTGACTGTGAACAATTTGTATAATTCACATCTAAATGTGTTTTAAAAATGTCACATCTAATCTTTCACAAATATATAATACAGCAATTAAAAAATAAGATAAAAAATAGACCATAAAAGGAGTGGACATCAGTTTAGATGTGACATAACTATGTCACATGTGGATGTGTTCTAAATAGACCTGAATGTGAATCCGCGGCAGCCACCAAGAAAAATACAGTATTTGCAGACTGAACATGCAAATAAAAAATCAGTAGAAAAATACAAAAATAATAAAGTACAGTTTTTTTCATTAAAAAGGTAACCACCAGCGAAAACGTACCCAATTATCTCGCGCGGTATTCCATGGCAGTATGTGGAAAATAAGCTTTTACATTAATTAGAAAAATATAGCATCAAACGGATACAATCACGATGGACAACATCTTGACCTCTGCATATATATCATGCACACGGCCAAAACACGAACTATCCGACAAAAGAAAAAGAAAAATCTGAAATAACAATAATAATAAAGTCCTAGTAAGTGATACTATGTCTATATCGAGAGAGGTGGTGGTCTGATCTAGAGATTATATCATCGTTCATGTTGGGTAAAAACCTCTCTAGCCACCCTGTGTTAAACATCGGTTGATACTCAGTTTGGTGAAGCATAGACACATGCAAAGACAATACGTGCAACAAAAAATAGCCTGTAGAGGAGATTAACTTTTGCCCTTAAAAACAACATCATTTCTACATAGTCATAGATACCATAATAAGGCGGACATCTTACATCTATTTGGTAATATTTTTCCTGTCTCGATGGAGGGCCTTCCAGGATTGGAACTTCAGTGAAGTACCTTTCAAACTGAGCTTCCAAACTATGAATCACTTCCATCCTCACAAACTAGATCCATTGTTGATAGCCTTTAACAAATATTTTGATACCAAGTGTACTTTCACGTATTGTAGTGTATTTTTCATAACAATATATGTGTACTTCCCACGAGTAAGTGTGGTGCATCAAGCCGCTCAAACTATAATGAAAAGGTTTCAGGTAGAGTCCAAAGCTACATATTTCGTTGGTTAGCCAGCCACGGACAAAAACAAGGATGCACATGATCTCAATACGAACCTAATCCCGCCTCAACCTCTTGGAAGCACAATCAAAATTGATTTTGAATCTTGTAGGTTTAAAAATATTTACACATGCGGCATGAAAA
The DNA here is from genome assembly GCA_021605205.1 of Aegilops longissima. Lineage (NCBI taxonomy): Eukaryota > Viridiplantae > Streptophyta > Magnoliopsida > Poales > Poaceae > Aegilops > Aegilops longissima. The sequence goes on from CM038677.1 coordinate 406,847,572, forward strand.
CATCCCTCTCTCCAACCTGCTACAAGAATATGCCTATGTAGAAAAGCCAGAAGAAGCGAAGAGGCTAGGAGCAGTCGTAGTGGCAGAACATGAGTCAAAGTCTAGAATAACCCTACAACCAGAGTCAGTAATCTGAATGTGAGAAATGAGCTGCATGATAATCGAGGAACATGAAAAGACAAAGTGTTAAGAATGCCTCATCCATTAATCAGGAGGGAGGTACAACCAACATTGAGAAGATGAACAGTAGAATCAAGAGGTCAAATAGAGGACAGAGTGGATGAATCGTGAATGTGAAAAGAAGTATCAAGAATCCACTAAGATGTATGTGCATGTGTAGAATCACAAAGTCCTAAAAGGAGGTAGTGTAGCATGACCAATATTATCTGCGGATGTCGATGGAGGAGACGAGGTCGCATGCAGACAAACACCAAGTGCCTAGGGAAGGCACATGTGAAAAGAGTAGTCGATGAAGCCATATGCACCAACATGGTTGGTAAAAGTCACGAGAGGAGTTCGTGTAGAGTGACAATAACCATGTGCGGAGGCCGCAAGAGGAGTCACAAAAGAGCGACCACAACGACCGTCTATACAAGTCGGTGTAGAGAGACCACCACCATCGACGGAAATCAGGAGAGAAGTCGATGTAGAGCGATCAACACAACCTGTAGAAGACGTCGTAGGGGATGATATCACATGAGGGCAAGCCCCAAGCACCGAGAGACAACACATGTGCGATACACTCGGACAAGATCAGTGTAGGGAACACCATCAAAAAGCAGCATGCATCAAGGGGCGCAAATAATCCCGGACAACATAGACACTGTTTTTACATTTTTTATGTTCCCAAAACCTAGTGCACCAACCACGAATAACAACTAGTAGCAGCACTTATCAACAATAAGGAAGAAGCATGAAAATGCGCAGGGGCAAGCACATACGCAACCGTTGATGGGAGCCATGATCTTAAAACTTGTTTCTGCAGAAATTGCCTAAAAAGAGATGAAAACTATGAATCCTATCAATACGACACAATATACTTATACTAATACTTCGTCTAGTCATTCTTCTCTATCCATGTTCTTGTACATTCTCTACATCTTCCTGTCATGTTCAATTTCTTCTTTATTTTTCAACTGGTTCTTCTTTTCAATAGTGTTTTCAACTATTGTTACTATTCATCTTCTTCTTCCTCGGTGCATATGCTCTAGTGTCACATTGTACTGGTCTTCTCTTTCATGTCATATGTGTTCTTCCTTTCACTCGTTTGATCATATTCTTTTTCAATTTGTTCTACGCCCGTCTAATTATCTGTGTCTTCCCGTTGAGTCCCATTACAAATTCATGGCATACTTCTTCGCATTGCAAATTCATCAACGCTTTATTTGATGTCCTTATTATGGTACGACACATTATTACATCTTGGACATAATCCTCGTTCCGTTGGATTTTTTTGTTACGGATACTACTGTGATTTCATTCTTCCAACCACAATGATTGTTCTTCCATTTGAATTTATTCTTACTCCTAACCTTGTAGATCTTGTTTTCTGAAGTTACGTTCTATGAAACTTGCCTTTTTGTTTCTTTCCTACCTTAAACTTTAAACTTTAAGTTCTTTCCTCTGAAACATGCGTTACAGAAACATATGTACATACCAAGTTTCGCTCTCTGAAACTTATTAGACAACAAGCTTTCCATTAGTATCATTGTTTTGTACTTAATAAACTTCTAAAAAGAATCTGGCGCATCATGCACGTCATTTCTTTTGAGTTACAAGACATTTGTTACGTAGACACATGAACTTCTTCTTCCCTGCTCTCTTTTGCTCGTAGTCTTCATTTCCATTGTCATCCTCTAGATCTACTCATTTGTCACAAGATATCTTGTATCTTATTGCAAGGTTACTTGAGAGGAGAATACAATCATCCCATATCTCCCGTGGATTGATAAATATTAGGTCATACACTTGAGTGACATTTGCTATTATCCTAGAAAACTCTGCTCTTAGAGGCTGAAGAGTCTACAAGAATAGAAGTGTGTAGTAGACATCAAGCTCTTTTATGGCACCATTGCCAGGGAGGTAAGTGCTTGAAGGTATCTTATTTAGATGTTCCAACTTTATCTTTTAGTTTCTTGTTCACTAGTTTGCCTTATGGAAGAAAACAATAACAAAATGAGTGCTCTTGATTATATTTACAAAGTTTATCTTGAAAACATGGAATTAGACCATGGTCGTGAAGTATTTAAAGAAGAATTTAAAAATTTTGTTAATGTGTGTTCTTTTAATATTAATCATGATCGCAATAAAAAATTGTTAGTATATATTCTATGAATATCAATTATGCAAATGACATGGACAACTATGAGATTGGAAATCCTTTTTATTTGATGATGATACATTTTAAACCCCTTTTGCTAGTGAGGAGGATATGTTTTAAAATCATTTGTCTAATGGTATGAAAATGTAAGCTTGGGTATGATGTGATGGAAAATATTTTTGCTAGTAAGAATGAGGACCATATGTTTCAAGATGCTTATGTTGTTAAGAATCCCTATGTTTATCCTCCTGCTTATGATAATGAATGTGAAACAGTAAATGAATATGAGCTCTTTAGACCTCGTGATCCTAGCATGCAAGAGAAAATTATTTTGATAAGAATACACCTCCTAGTCATGATGCTTGCAATATTATTGAAAGTGGGTTTGGAGAGGTCATGACTATAGGTAGCAATAATCCCACTATTTTGGGAAGTGTTAAATATTATTGCAGTATTGATAAAAGTTGGTTTGCAGAGGTCATGACTATAGCTAGTGCTAATCCTACAAATTTGGAGGGTGTTTCAATTAATTATGATGAGAACAAAATTGCTACCTATAATGATTAATGTGCTAGTACTTATGCTATAAAGACAAATGATAATCATCCTTATGAAACTTGTCATAATTATGAGGAGAAATACTGCTAACTGAATAAGAGTACCATTCTAATGTACAATAAGTCTATAGTGTTCAAGTCCTACATGATACCTAAAATAATTTTGCTCCCACTATTACTAATGAAATGATTGTGCTTATAAGTGGAGTAACAAAAATTTATGCATATGGATCATGAGAATAATGTTTTATGTGATGGATACATTGTCGAATTTGTTCATGATGCCATTGAAAATTATTATGAGAGAGGAATACATGGTTATATATATATATATATATATATATATATATATATATATATATATATATATATATATATATATATAACAATATCAAATTCCCTCTCTTTATGTCGAAACTTTCAAAGTTGCACTTGGCATCCCTTTCTATGATAGTTACTTTCTGCTTCAATTAATTATTTGCTTACAAGGTACATATGCATAGTAAGTTTTTTAGACTTAAATGTGCTTGATATGTTCTTTATGGTGCTCACTTTTGTGCTTCAAAAGAATTATGGTCACAAGTTTTTCTTGTGAGCATCTTCCGAATTATCAATGTCCAGCTCAGAGCAGTAAAGAAAATGCTTTTGGGAGGTAGCCGACAATCATATTTTTCCTTAGTTTGAAGAAAGTAAACCTTGTTAACTTACTGTACAATTTTTTATTTCAATAAAGTGGCAAGTTATGCAATTAGTTTGAATGTTTAGACCTAGTGGTAGTTGGTGTTCAGCTTTCTATTGCTTGTCGTTCTTGTAAAAAATGTACGACTTACTCGTATGTGATTTTGACCTGAAATTTCTACAAATTAGATCCGCACATGTCTAATATTTGTTCTAATTTTTCGCAATTTTTTTAGTTCGGTAAGTGTCATGATTAATTATGTTTCTACTTGCTAGTCTGTTTTGACAGATTCTTATGCAACTGATGATTTTGCTATAGGATTGCATAGTTTTCAGTTTATCTTTGATAAAGAGAGGCTATAATTGGGTCCTTTTGTTGTCCCTAATGTTATACACTATTGCAATGATTACATATAGCAAGTAGAAGTATTTAATTATGATATATGGACTAACCCAAACTCACAGTTCCATTGAGCTATACTGTTTCTACGAGGTTAACTCCATTAGGGATGTCATGACAATCACAACCAGCCAGGAAGGTTTGGGGTTAAATGTTGGGGATGCTCAATTCATTCCCAATTTAATTCTAAGAGGATCCGTAAGGCTAAGCTTGGGGATGCCCCCACTCTTCATCAGCAAACAGTGTATGATCCCCTTTGCACCTCTTGTATCTAGTATTGCTTTGTTTGCATTACCTTGGACCAATTTTTAATCTGAATAAATGTAATCATCACCTTTGTTAATTTACATCATTATGGAGAAAAGGTGCTTGCCTTTTCTATTTACTCTTTATGCTTCACTTAAATCTGCTTGAGTAATAGAAATGGCATGTTCCGGCTATAACTTTCTGTGCATCATCTAGATTTTGTTAGAAAGTTTTAGGACTTTGTTGGCACATGTTAAAATGATATATTTTGAGTTTATTATCTTGGGTTTAGTACTAAAGTTTGAATCTTGCATGGTTGGGATAATAATTAACTTGATAAGAACACTGGATTAAAGTATGTTTCAACTTTTGTGGTTTTTTGGCTTTGGTTTTGTGACATTCTTATCATATTAATTTGTATGAAAAGTAGTTACTGCTATTTGGAGATAGATAATCTACTAAATGTTTAAATGAATTTTTGCCTTTCTTTCACCTAATAACAAAAATTGGGAACTCTAATGAGAAGCTGAAACTGCTTAGTTTTATTTGCATCCAATTTTCATAAACTAGCAGGTGGAAACTTTTGTACAAGGAGGTAGTGTGGCGTTAAAGCTGAACGATGATATTGGCCACTATTTTTAGACGCGTAAGGGATTGCGTCAGGTAGATCTGGTGTCTCCTTTTCTGGCAGATATGCTGGCAGTACTCATTGGGCGCGCCAAGGAGGACGGTCAAGTTGGGGGTTGATTCAACATTTCGTGTATGGGGAGGAGGTATTGATATGTCTCCATGTCTAGAATTTATGAAGTATACATGTCAAAATACCCTACAATTTAATACGATTTTTTTTGGAATATATATGATTTTTGGGCGAAGGAATCAATGGAAGGCGGTGCCCGAGGGCCCCAAATGGTCTCATGGCATGGGTACCCCCTGGCCGCCCATGGGCCTGGGGGGGGGGCTGTGTATGTCGGTTAGATCCATTCTTTCACTGCAAGAAAGTTAATTTTATGGGGAAAATCCCCTCAAAATTTCTGCACGATCGGATTTAAGAATCTCTGGCTATTTAAGAAATTGTGTTCGGCCAAAAAATAGTACCGAAAAATAGAGAGACAGAGAAGTGATCCAATCTCGAAGGGTCTCTCGCCCCTTCAAGAGCCATTGTGGCCAAGGACTGGCGGAGAGAACCTCTCCCCATCTAGGAAGAGGGGGCATGGATGAAGAAGCCGGAGGGGAAGCCTCTCTCCCTCTCTCTCCTTGTGGTGTCAGAGTGCTGCCGAGGGAATCATCATCATGGTGATCGTGTTTGTCAACGTCGTCGTCTTCATCAACGTCTCCATCACCTTCCTCACCTCTAGAGGGCTATAATGCATTCATATTTAATCATTGAGGAATCAAACAAACTTTGTTTAACTTGAAATTTTATACGTAGCCTTTCTAGATCATAGCAAGGCCACACACATTTAGAGCTCACTTGATATATATTTAAAATATAAATTCATTTGTCAAATTAATGAGGTATGGCTTGGTCTAAAATTATGAAATAACTTGAGTACATCCCAAATATCACAATAAGAGTGCGTCCAAGGTCTGGGATGAATCTATGATTAGAACATCAGAAAGGAGAGGGGATTTACTTAACTGCAGACATGGTTTTGTGCCTTGCCTCCATGTAGGAGGTGTGTAGCACACCAAAATAATCGGCGACGAAGTCGAAATGTCTGAATAGAAAGGTTTGCCATCGTGGTTGGGTGTGGTGAGACATCGTGCGTCAACTTTCTTGGAAACAAAGCCGAGGGGGCGACGGGGATGCCCTGGCCCGTCACTAAGCTCACAACCCTTGTTGAGGAGGCCATTCCGACTCGATTAACTAGATCCATGCCGTCAATCCTACCTGGCACCCCAACTGTCGGGGGTTTCGTCCTGACATTGATGCACATCAACTTGTTTTGTAAGGGCGAAGGCACGACGAATTGGAAGGGTAAAGAGGAGACACCATGCGTTTACCCAGACTAGGGACGAATTTAGGAGGGAAAGACACCCCCAACGATCGTACTGATACGTCTCCCACGTATCTATAATTTATAAAGTATTCATGCCATGTTTACAACAATTTTATATGGTTTGGGTGCAATTTTTTATATGATTTAAATGGAACTAACCTGGACTGGTGTTGTTTTCAACAGAACTACCATGTTGTTGTTTTTTGTGCAGAAATAAAAGTTCTCCAAATGCAACGAAACTTTTTGACGATTTTTTTGGAAGGAAAGAGACACTAGAAGCTTCGTGGGAGGGCCAGAAGAGCCACGGGGGCGCCACAAGCCACCTGGGTGCGCCCACCCCTGTTGGCGCGCCCTGGTGCCTCACGGGCCCCCTGTGGCACCTCTTGATGTGAGACCGATGCCAAAATATCTTATAAATACAGAAACCCCCAGAAATAACCCTAGAACTCCGACTCTGCCGCCGCAAGACTCTGTACCTTGCCGAAGGGGGAAATCATCACCGAAGGCCATTTTCATCATCCCGGAGGCCACCATGATGAGGAGGGAGTAGTTCACCCTCGAGGCTAGGGGTATGAACAAGTAACTTTGTGTTTGATCTCTCTCCCGTGTTCTTGATTTGGCATGATCTTGATGTATCGTGAGCTTTATTAATATATTTGGATCATATGGTGCTTTCCCTCTCTATCTTGTTGTGATGAATTGAGTTTTTACCTTTGAGGTTTCACTATTATCGGATTGAATACTTGTTGGATTTGAGAACACTTGATGTATGTTTTGCATATGAATACCCATGGTGAACAATGGGGTATTATATTGATTCACTTGATGTATGTTTTGTCACTCAACTCACGGATTCCCGAGGTGACATTAGATTAATCTATGCATAGGGGTTGATGCACGTTTTTGTCCTACTTTCTCCGGTAGAAATCTTGGGGCACTCTTTGAAGTTCTTTGTGTTGGTTGAATATTATGAATCTGAAGTTGTTTGATGCATATCAAATAATCAACTCACGGATACTTGTGGTGACATTGGAGTATCTAGGTGACATTGGAGTTGGTTGATGCGTATCATATGGTGTTATTTTAGTATGAACTCGAGGGCTATTTGTGACACTTATAGGGATGGCTCAAAAAATTGATCAGAAAAGATAACTTTGAGGTGGTTTCATACCCTACAACAATTTCATCTTATGTTCTCCGCTAGATAAGAACTTTGGAGCGATTCTTTGTTGCACGTTGAGGGATTGTTATATGATTCAATTATGTTAGCACTGTTGAGAGATTGCACTAGTGAAAGTATAAACCCTAGGCCTTGTTTTCAAGCATTGCAGTATCGTTTGTGCTCCATTTTATCACTTGCTACCTTATTGTTTTTTTATTTTTAGATTACAAAAACCTAAATCAACTATCCATACTACACCTGTATCACCATCTCTTCGCCGAACTAGTGCACCTATACAATTTGCCATTGTATTGGGTGTGGTGGGGACACAATAGATTTCTTGTATTTGGCTGCAGGGTTGTTTGAGAGAGACCATCTTCATCCTACGCTTCCCATGGATTGATAAACCTTAGGTCATCCACTTGAGGGAAAATTGCTACTGCCCTACAAAACTCTGCGCTTGGAGGCCCAACACGAGTCTATAAGAATAAACTTGCATAGTAGACATCACGTACCGTGATGGGGAAGAGTTAATCGCTAATTTTTTTGCTTCCAAGCCAGTAAGTAACATGCTTCGCCCCCCTTCCCCATCCCTATCCCATTGGCCTTTGCAATTAACATGAAGCATCAGCGGCTTAGCCCATTTACATCTCAATCCCATGTTAGGCATAATACACAATCAAGGAAAGAAAAATGTCAGCCCATCTCTTACATCCCAATCCATTGCAATTAACGTGAAGCCTCAGCGGCTTAGCCCATTTACATCCCAATCCCATGTCAGGCAAAACACACAATCAAGGAAAGAAAAATGTCAGCCCATCTGTTATGCGGGATCAGTTGGACTACGCAGGGGCGTAGTTACACACACATTGCTAACCTTTCGCCAACCGCTTTGTTTCACCGCTTTTGTGATCTGAACTGACACCCTGCTGTCCTGATCGGCTGATCAGATCTCTCTCCAACACGCCACCATCAAGAAAGGCAGAAGGGAAGGGGACGCCGGGACAGGCAGCCAGCAGGCACCGATCCACGATATTCTCCACCTTGCCGGCTGACTGGACGCATGGATGAGTGGCAACAACACGAGGAGAAAAGGTATTTTATTTTCACATTAGGTTGGTTTGTGCCTTCAAATTTTATAGAAGCATAATCATACAAGCAAGGAGACCCTATGTCCCTGTTACTTTCTAATATAGTCATGGAGGTGCTGACAGTCATCTTAGAGGGTGCTAAGATGGCTGGCCACATCCAGGGAGTGTTCCCGAACCTGTGTGAAGGGGGGATCACTCACCTACAATATGCCGACGATACACTGATTATCATCAAGAATGACCCGACTAGTTTAATCAACTTGAAGTTCCTTCTTATGTGTTTCGAGTTCATGTCCGACCTTAAAATTAATTATGACAAGAGCGAGGCATACGTCACCAGAGGGAGTCTGGAGGACCGCCTCAAGGCTACACACATAATGAACTGCCCGACTTGGAAATCTTCCAATCAAGTACTTGGGTATCCCTTTGACGAATAAGCATTTGACCGTTGAGGATTTCCTCTTTATCACTGACCGTGTGGCCAAGAGAGTTGACCCTTGGGTAGGAAAGTAGCAATCCATTGGTGGCAAAACAACCTTGATCAACTCATGTCTGTCCAACTTACAATGTTTACCATGGGATTCTTTTTGCTTCAAGATGGGGTCCATGCGAAATTTGATCTAGTGCGATCCCGGTTCTTTTGGGGAAAAGAACTTGGAAAACAGAAATATCGCATGGTCCACTGGAGTACCATTTGTGCACCAAAGAAGGTTGGGGGCCTCGGTATTGTAAATACCAAACACATGAACCGGTGCCTAATGACTAAATGGGCTTGGAAAATGCTGACAGACCAAGGTGGACTGTGATTGGATATCATTCAACACAAATATTTGCATCATGCTCCGGTCTCAATAGCCTCCTATAGGAACGGATCCCAATTTTGGAAGGCAATAGTAAAGATTCCCAACCTTCTTCCACTACTGCAGGGTGCTGCTAAGGCGACACTACGATCAGAGACCCTTCGAAAAACTGTGTGTGATGCAATAATCGCAAACGATACTGTATGAAAACCGCCAGAAATGTATAAAATGTTTGCGATGATGGATGCATCAAACACGATTCAGGTTTTAGTTGCGTGGGCGATGAAGGGCATACGGTTCATTTCAATTAACTGTTTGCTTGAGGAGGAACAAAAGAAACGGGCAGCCAGATGAAGGCGTGTGTGATACACAACATATGGTTCACTCGGATGAACTGTTTGTGATTAGGCAACACAAAAGAAACAGTCAGCCAGATCAAGGTGTGTGCGATATACGGTATGCGGTTCACTCAGATGAACTGTTTGCATTGAGACATGAGAACAGAAACGGTTCAACTTAACAAGATGTGTATGATACGCGACAAACAGGTCTGTAATCAGAAATGTGTGTGAAGACCGATAATAACACAGATGGTTGCTACTAATAAGACGTGTGTGTTGTGCGATGGGATCGCATACAGAACAACAACATATATATACACACACAATTATAAGGACATGCTTGCATAACCAAATTAAACATCCACTTACATAGGTGGGTACTACAACCATGGCATTTGCACACACCAAAGTAAACTATTACATGCATAATTACATAGGTAGCTACTACACACATGACATTTCCACACACACCAATAAAGTAAACTATATATTACATGCATGATTAACTAGCATAAACGATCATCTGATCATCATCTACTTCTTGTGACGCTTGCTCTGCTTGTGGCTCGATCCGGGCTCGTCGATTTGGGTAACAAGGCACTTCCTCATGTCAACGATCCGCCTGTGCATCTCGTAGCATGTGTACACGCTCTTGACCGCAAACGTGAGGTGAGGTTCATCCAGTTGTCGCATCCAGGCCCCGTGCCAGGATACGGACTTGTTCTCTGGGCATCCTGCTTCATCTTTTCATAGTAGGGGTCGATGATGGCCGAGGCGAGTTCGACCAGGAAGTCCTTCTTCGTGCTGCCCCAGACCATGTATTGGTCACGGATTTCAACAAGGTTCTTGCAGGCCAAGCCCGTAATACTGAGCGCTTTTACATCGTTGGTGGTATCCATCGTGGCGAACTTGTAGTCAGTGCTGTTGACAAACCTGTTGAAACGGCCGCAAGGCTCTGTGGCCATGCAGTAGTGGTAGATGAGGACATGATGGCACACGCACAACTGGGCGACGGCAACCTTCTGATCTATGCCGGGACGACCGACGGTGTATTGGAGGTCGTCCCAACCATCTTGTACTTGTCTCTAGCAAGCAACTGCTCAACGCTATTGATGTAGTCGTCCACCACGGCCGAGTCGATGGTGTACACCACCGAGAGATCCGTCTCCCTCGCGTGGGTCTCCACTCTATGCTCGCCGAACTCCATTGGAGCGCCGCTGGACATCCCCTCTCTATGTGTCGTCGTGGGCGTGCTTGTTGTGTTGTCGGGCGCGATCGAAAGGTTGAAGAGATAAGGTTATAATGGCTGCGGAAATTAAAGGGGAAGCCGGACGGCCAGGAATATCGGCAGGCCCTGATGGCTGCTACGTCTTGAGCTTGCGTTGGTTTTCTCCGAAGAGGAGAGGATGATGCAGCAGAGTAGCGTAAGTATTTCCCTCAGTTTTTGAGAACCAAGGTATCAATCCAGTAGGAGGCCACGCGGAAGTCCCTCGTACCTACACAAAGCAAATAACTCCTCGCAACCAACGCGAATAGGGGTTGTCAATCCCTTCACGGTGACTTACGAGAGTGAGATCTGATAGAGATGATAGATAATATTTTTGGTATTTTTGGTATAAAGATGCAAAGTAAAATAAAAGCAAAGTAAAAATCAAAACAATAATAAAGCGTAGGAAGATTAATATGATGAGAATAGACCCGGGGGCCATAGATTTCACTAGTGGCTTCTCTCAAGAGCATAGGTATTTTACGGTGGATGAACGAATTACTGTTCAGCAATTGACAGAATTGAGCATAGTTATGAGAGTATCTAGGTATGATCATGTATATAGGCATCAGGTCCGAGACAAGTAGACCGACTCCTGCCTGCATCTACTACTACTACTCCACTCTTCGACCGCTATCCAGCATGCATCTAGAGTATTAAGTTAATAAAAACAGAGTAACCCTTAAGCAAGATTACATGATGTAGAGGGGTAAATTCATGCAATATGATAAAAAGCCCATCTTGTTATCCTCGATGGAAACAATACAATACGTGCCTTGCTGCCCCTACTGTCACTGGGAAAGGACACCGCAAGACTAAACCCAAAGCTAAGCACTTCTCCCATTGCAAGAACTACCAATCTATTTGGCCAAACCAAACGGATAATTCGAAGAGACTTGCAAAGATAACCAATCACACATAAAAGAATTCAGAGAAGATTCAAATATTGCTCATAGATAATCCTGATCATAAACCCACAATTCATCGGTCTCAACAAACACACCGCAAAAAGAAGATTACATCGAATAGATCTCCACGAGAGAGGGGGAGAACATTGTATTGAGATCCAACAAGAGAGAAGAAGCCATCTAGCTACTAACTATGGACCCGAAGGTCTGAAGTAAACTACTCACACTTCATCGGAGAGGCTATGATGATGATGTAGAAGCCCTCCGTGGTGGATTCCCCTTCCGGCGGAGCTCCGGAACAAGCCCCAAGATGGGATCTCGTGGATACAGAAAGTTGCGGCGGTGGAATTAGGTTTTTCGCTCCGTATCTGATCTGTTTGGGGTACGTAGGTATATATAGGAGGAAGGAGTACGTCGGTGGAGCTTGGGGCCCACGAGGCGGGGCGAGCCCTAGGGGCGCCCTCCACCTCGTGGCCGCCTCCTCCTTTCTTGACCGAGGGTCCAAGTCTCTGGATCTTATCGATGAGAAAATCACGTTCAAGATTTCATTCCGTTTGGACTCGTTTGATATTCCGTTTCTTGAAACACGAAATAGGCAAAAACAACAATTACGGGCTGGGCCTCCGGTTAATAGGTTAGTCCCAAAAGTAATATAAAAGTGGAAAATAAAGCCCAATATAGTCCAAAACAATAGATAATATAGCATGGAGCAATCAAAATTATAGATACGTTGGAGACGTATCGGGCATCCCCAAGCTTAATTCCTGCTCGTCCTCGGTAGGTAAATGATAAAAGAGAATTTTGATGCGGAGTGCTACTTGGCATAATTTCAATGTAACTCTTCTTAATTGTGGTATGAATATTCAGATTCGAAAGATTCAAGACAAAGGTTTAATATTGACATAAAAAATAATAATACTTCAAGCATACTAACAAAGCAATTATGTCTTCTCAAATAACATGGCCAAAGAAAGTTATCCCTATAAAATCATATAGTCTGGCTATGCTCTATCTTCACCACACAAAGTATTTAAATCATGCACAACCCCGATGACAAGCCAAGCAATTGTTTCATACTTTTGACATTCTGAAAACTTTTTCAATCTTCACGCAATACATGAGCATGAGCCATGGATATATCATTATATGTGGAATAGGATGGTGGTTGTGGAGAAGACAAAAGGAGGGAAGATAGTTTCACATCAACTAGGCGTATCAACGGGCTATGGATATGCCCATCAATAGATATCAATGTGAGTGAGTAGGGATTGCCATGCAACTGATGCACTAGAGCTATAAGTATATGAAAGCTCAACAAAAGAAACTAAGTGGGTGTTCATCCAACTCGCTTGCTCACGAAGACCTAGGGAAATTTGAGGAAGACCATCATTGGAATATACAAGCCAAGTTCTATAATGAAAAATTCCCACTAGTATATGAAAGTGACAAAACGAGAGACTCTTTATTATGAAGATCATGGTGCTACTTTGAAGCACAAGTGTGGTAAAAGGATAGTAACATTGTCCCTTCTCTCTTTTTCTCTCATTTTTTATTTGGGCCTTTTCTTTTTTTATGGCCTCATTTCTTTTCTCTTTTTTTTTTATTTTTCGTCCGGAGTCTCATCCCGACTTATGGGGGAATCATAGTCTCCATCATCCTTTCCTCATTTGGGACAATGCTCTAAAAATGATGATCATCACACTTTTATTTTTCTTACAACTCAAGAATTACAACTCGATACTTAGAACAAAATATGACTCTAGGTGAATGCCTCCGGCGGTGTACCGGGATATGCAATGATTCATAAGTGACATGTATGAAAGAATTATGAACGGTGGCTTTGCCACAAATACGATGTCAACTACATGATCATGCTAAGCAATATGACAATAATGGAGCATGTCATAATATACGGAACGGTGGAAAGTTGCATGGCAATATATCTCGGAATGGCTATGGAAATGCCATGATAGGTAGGTATGGTGGTTGTTTTGAGGAAGGTTTATGGTGGGTGTATGATACCGGCGAAAAGTGCGCGGTATTAGAGAGGCTAGCACTGGTGGAAGGGTGAGAAAAGTGCGTATAATCCATGGACTCAACATTAGTCATAAAGAACTCATATACTTATTGCAAAAATCTACAAGTTATCAAAGCAAAGTATTACGCGCATGCTCCTAGGGGGATAGATTGGTAGGAAAAGACCATCGCTCGTCCCCGACCGCCACTCATAAGGAAGACAATCAATAAATAAATCATGCTCCGACTTCATCACATAACGGTTCACCATACGTGCATGCTACGGGAATCACAAACTTTAACCCAAGTATTTCTCAAATTCACAACTACTCAACTAGCATGACTCTAATATTACTACCTTCATATCTCAAAACGATTATCAAGCATCGAACTTTTCTTAGTATTCAACACACTCAAAAGAAAATTTTACAAATCTTGAATACCAAGCATATTATTATTTTTAAGCAAATTACCATGCTATTTAAGACTCTCAAAATAATCTAAGTGAAGCATGAGATATCAAAGGTTTCTGTAAAACAAATCCACCACCGTGCTCTAAAAGATATAAGTGAAGTACTAGAGCAAAACTATAAAGCTCAAAAGATATAAGTGAAGCACATAGAGTATTCTAGCAAATTGCAAATCATGTATGGTTGTATCAAAAGGTGTGTACAGCAAGGATGATTGTGGTAAACTAACAAGCAAAGACGCAAATAATACAAGACGCTCCAAGCAAAACACATATCATGTAGTGAATAAAAATATAGCTCCAAGTAAAGTTACCGATGGAAGTGGACGAAAGAGGGGATGCCTTCCGGGGCATCCCCAAGCTTTGACTTTTTGGTGTCCTTGGATTATCTTGGGGGTTCCACGGGCATCCCCAATCTTAGGCTCTTTCCACTCCTTGTTCCATAATCCATCAAAAGATTTCACCCAAAACTTGAAAACTTCACAACACAAAACTCAACAGAAATCTCGTAAGCTCCGTTAGCGAAAGAAAACAAAAGACCACTTCAAGGTACTGTAATGAACTCATTATTTATTTATATTGGTGTTAAACCTACTGTATTCCAACTTCTCTATGGAATGTAAACTATTTTACTAGCCATAGATTCATCAAAATAAGCAAACAACACACGAAAAACAGAATCTGTCAAAAACAGAATAGTCTGTAGTAATCTGTAACTAACGCAAACTTCTGGAACTTCAAAAATTCAGCAAAAATAGGAAGACCTAGGCAATTTCTTTATTTATCAGCATCAATTTGAATCACTATTTTATCACGTTCTGGTGATTTTTAACAATTGTTTTAGTGAACAGAAAGTTTCTGGAAATTACAGCAAGATCAAATAACTATCATCCAAGAAGATCCTATAGGTTAACTTGGCACAAACACTAATTAAAACATAAAACCACATCCAAACAGAAGTTAGATGGATTATTTATTCCTAAAAAGAAACAAAAACAAGAACTAAAAAATAAAATTGGGTTGCCTCCCAACAAGCGCTATCGTTTAACGCCCCTAGCTAGGCATAAAAGCAAGGATAGATCTAGGTATTACCATCTTTGGTAGGCAATCCATAAGTGGCTCTCATAATAGATTAATATGGTAATTTTATCTTCTTCCTAGGGAAGTTTTCCATGCCTTTCTTTAATGGGAATTGGAATCTAATATTCCCTTCCTTCATATCAATAATTGCACCAATCGTTCTAAGGAAAGGTCTACCAAGAATAATAGGACATGAAGGATTGCAATCTATGCCAAGAACGATAAAATCTACGGGCACATAATTACTATTTGCAACAATAATAACATCATTAATTATTCCCATAGGTTTCTTAATAATGGAATCCGCAAGGTGCAAGTTTAGAGAGCAATCATCAAAATCACGGAAATCTAGCAAATCACACAAAGTTTTGGGAATAGTGGAAACACTAGCACCCAAATCACATAAAGCATAAAATTCATGATCCTTAATCTTAATTTTAATAGTTGTTTCCCACTCATCATAAAGTTTTCTAGGGATGGAGACTTCCAACTCAAGTTTTTCCTCATAAGATTGCATCAAGGCATCAATGATATGTTTGGTAAACACTTTATTTTAACTATAAGCATGCGGAGAATTTAGCACGGATTGCAACAAGGAAATACAATCAATTAAAGAGAAAATTTCATAATTAAATTCCTTGAAATCCAAAATAGTGGGCTTAGCAACATCTAGGGTTTTACTTTCTTCAATCCCACTTTTATCAATTATAGCATCATAATCTAAAAACTCCGAATTCTTGGAACGCCTTCTAGGTAAAGGTGACTCATAATCAATCTCATCATTATAAAGATTCATATTGCAAAACAAGGATTTGATAGGGGATGAATCAATAACTTTTAGATCTTCATCTTTATTTTCATGGAAATTGGAAGAACACGCTTTAATAAAGGCATCTTTCATAGCACGCATCCTAGCGGTTCTTTCCTTGCACTCATCAATGGAAATTCTCATGGCTTTGAGAGACTCATTGATATCATGCTTAGGAGGAATAGATCTAAGCTTTAAAGAATCAACATCAAGAGAAATTCTATCAACGTTCCTAGTTAATTCATCAACTTTAAGCAATTTCTCTTCAAGCAAAGCATTAAAATTC
Organism: Aegilops longissima; assembly: GCA_021605205.1. Lineage (NCBI taxonomy): Eukaryota > Viridiplantae > Streptophyta > Magnoliopsida > Poales > Poaceae > Aegilops > Aegilops longissima. Next base: position 406,864,004 of record CM038677.1, read on the forward strand.
TTTTGAGAATTCATAAACTCTTTAACACTAGTCTCAAATTCAGAGGGCATCTTATTAAAATTTCCATAAGAATTGTTGTAGGAATTTCCATAATTATTAGAGGAATTACTAGGATAAAGCCTAGGATTAAAGTTTCCTCTATACGCATTGTTACCAAAATTATTCCTACCGACGAAATTCACATCCATAGATTCATTATTATTCTCAATCAAAGTAGACAAAGGCATATCATTAGGATCAGAAGAAACACTCTTATTAGCAAATAATTTCATAAGTTCATCCATCTTTCCACTCAAAACATTAATTTCTTCTATCGCATGCACTTTTTTTATTAGTAGATCTTTCAGTATGCCATTGAGAATAATTAACCATAATATTATCTAGGAGTTTAGTAGCATCTCCTAAAGTGATTTCCATAAAAGTGCCTCCATGGCGAATCTAAAAGGTTTCTAGAAGCAAAATTCAATCCGGCATAAAAAATTCTGTATAATCATCCACAAATTTAGTCCATGAGTAGGGCAATTACGTATCATTAATTTCATCCTCTCCCAAGCTTGTGCAACATGTTCATGATCAAGTTGCTTAAAATTCATAATATCGTTTCTAAGAGAGATGATCTTAGCGGGAGGAAAATACTTAGAGATAAAAGCATCTTTGCACTTGTTCCAAGAATCAATACTATTTTTAGGCAAAGACGAAAACCAAGCTTTAGCACGATCTCTAAGCGAAAAAGGAAATAGCTTCAATTTAACAACATCATTGTCAACATCTTTCTTCTTTTGCATATCACACAAATCCACGAAGCTATTTAGATGAGTAGCGACATCTTCACTAGGAAGGCCGGCGAATTGATCTTTCATAACAAGATTCAATAAAGCAGCATTGATTTCACAAGATTCAGTATTGGCAAGAGGAGCAATCAGAGTGCTAAGGAAATCATTATTGTTGGTATTGGTAAAGTCACACAATTTGGTATTATCTTGAGCCATAGTGACAAGCAAGCAATCCAACACACGAGCAAACAAGCGAACGAGAAAAAGGCAAACGGAAAAGAGAGGGCAAATAAAACGGCAAGGGTTAAGTGGGGGAGAGGAAAACGAGAGGCAAGTGGCAAATAATGTAATGCGAGAGATAAGGGATTGTGATGGGTACTTGGTATGTTGACTTTTGCGTAGACTCCCCGACAATGGCGTCAGAAATCCTTCTTGCTATATCTTGAGCTTGTGTTGGTTTTCCCCGAAGAGGAGAGGATGATGCAGCAGAGTAGCGTAAGTATTTCCCTTGGTTTTTGAGAACCAAGGTATCAATCCAGTAGGAGGCCACGCACAAGTCCCTCGTACCTACACAAAGCAAATAACTCCTCACAACCAATGCGAATAGGGGTTGTCAATCCCTTCACGGTCACTTACGAGAGTGAGATCTGATAGAGATGATAGATAATATTTTTGGTATTTTTGGTATAAAGATACAAAGTAAAATAAAAGCAAAGTAAAAAAGCAAAGCAATAATAAAGCGTAGGAAGATTAATATGATGAGAATAGACCCGGGGGCCATAGATTTCACTAGTGGCTTCTCTCAAGAGCATAAGTATTTTACGGTGGGTGAACGAATTACTGTTGAGCAATTGACAGAATTGAGCATAGTTATGAGAGTATCTAGGTATGATCATATATATAGGCATCACGTCCGAGACAAGTAGACCGACTCCTGCCTGCATCTACTACTACTACTCCACTCATCGACCGCTATCCAGCATGCATCTAGAGTATTAAGTTAATAAAAATAGAGTAACGCCTTAAGCAAGATGACATGATGTAGAGGGATAAATTCATGCAATATGATAAAAACCCCATCTTGTTATCCTCGATGACAACAATACAATACGTGCCTTGCTGCCCCTACTGTCACTGGGAAAGGACACCGCAAGATTAAACCCAAAGCTAAGCACTTCTCCCATTGCAAGAACTACCAATCTAGTTGGCCAAACCAAACGGATAACTCGAAGAGACTTGCAAAGAAAACCAATCATACATAAAAGAATTCAGAGAAGATTCAAATATTGCTCATAGATAATCCTGATCATAAACCCACAATTCATCGGTCTCAACGAACACACCGCAAAAAGAAGATTACATCGAATAGATCTCCACGAGAGAGGGGGAGAACATTGTATTGAGATCCAACAAGAGATAAGAAGCCATCTAGATACTAACTATGGACCCGAAGGTCTGAAGTAAACTACTCACACTTCATCGGAGAGGCTATGATGATGATGTAGAAGCCCTCCGTGGTGGATTCCCTTCCAAATGAGCTCCTAACAGGCCCCAAGATGGGATCTCGTGGATCTGAGAAGTTGCGGCGGTGGAATTAGGTTTTGGCTCAGATCTCGATCTGTTTGGGGTACGTGAGGTATATATAGGAGGAAGGAGTACGTCGGTGGAGCTTGGGGCCCACGAGGCAGGGGCGCCCTCCACCCTCGTGGTCGGCTCCCTCCTTTCTTGACTGAGGGTCCAAGTCTCCTGGATCTTATCTGATGAGAAAATCACGTTCCCGAAGATTTCATTCCGCTTGGACTCCGTTTGATATTCCGTTTCTTCGAAACACTGAAATAGGCAAAAAACAACAATTCTGGGCTGGGCCTCCAGTTAATAGGTTAGTCCCAAAAGTAATATAAAAGTGGAAAATAAAGCCCAATATAGTCCAAAACAATAGATAATATAGCATGGAGCAATCAAAAATTATAGATACGTTGGAGACGTATCAATGGCAGTTCTAATTTACAACACGCAACTCCATCGTGCCGCACGTAACTGCCTCGCGTGGCAATGCGCGCGGTGCAACCGCATGCATATGGGGCCCTCGACGTGATCGTGCGCACGCCCAACCGCTGGCAGAGCGCGCGCGGAGGGACGCGAGCAGAGCGCTCTGCGGTCGCCTTAAGGAAAAGTTGTCCACAAGCCGAGCGCGCCGACGGACACGAGCAGAGCGCGCCAACGGACGCGACAAAGCGCCATGGCGCTAATGGCGAAACATATCATACATGCGGAGCTTAACGGCGAGTAGAGCTTGCCGAGGGACGCGAAAGAAGGGCGGCACAGTGATACGTGGCAAATAAGACGAACTGTGCGAGCGATGTCGGAGACATCAAGCACGAATCAGATTAGAGTTGCGTGTGCGATATGTGGCAGACTATTGATCCATCAGAGCTGTTTGTGATTGAATAAGCCGTGTGTGTTGCGGGTAAACGCTTGCTGGTGTATAACCTTAAATTTAACCAAAAAAGTGTTAATGCATGTTACAAAAATTGTATAGCTGGAAACTATGTTCAAATACGACTCCAACGATATAATCTATGGCGACATGCATTCGTATTTTATTAGTTAAATCCTACTGCTACGTCTTGAGCTTGCGTTGGTTTTCCTCGAAGAGGAGAGGGTGATGCAGCAAAGTGTAGCGTAAGTATTTCCCTCAGTTTTGAGAACCAAGGTATCAATCCAGTAGGAGGCTCCTCAAAAGTCCCACGCACCTACACAAACAAACTGAGAACTCGCAACCAACGCAATAAAGGGGTTGTCAATCCCTTCACGGCCACTTGCGAAAGTGAGATCTAATAAAGATAGATGCAAAAAGTAAAGATGCAAATAAAAGTAGCTTGGAAGCAAATATGATAAGAGATAGACCCGGGGCCATAGGTTTCACTAGTGGCTTCTCTCAAGATAGCATAAGTATTACGGTGGGTGAACAAATTCTTGTCGAGCAATTGATGAAAAGCGAATAATTATGAGATTATCTAGGCATGATCATGTATATAGGCATCACGTCCATAATAAGCGACCGACTCACCTGCATCTACTACTATTACTCCACACATCGACCGCTATCCAACATGCATCTAGAGTATTAAGTTCATAAGAACAGAGTAACGCATTAAGCAAGATGACATGATGTAGAGGGATAAACTCATGCAATATGATATAAACCCCATCTTGTTATCCTCGATGGCAACAATACAATACGTGCCTTGCAACCCTTTCTGTCACTGGGTAAGGACACCACAAGATTGAACCCAAAGCTAAGCACTTCTCCCATGGCAAGAAAGATCAATCTAGTAAGCCAAACTAAACCGATAATTCGAAGAGACTTGCAAAGATAACTTAATCATACATAAAAGAATTCAGAGAAGATTCAAATATTATTCATAGATAAACTTGATCATAAACCCACAATTCATCGGATCTCGACAAACACACCACAAAAAAAGATTACATCGAATAGATCTCCACAAGAGAGGGGGAGAACATTGAATTGAGATCCAAAAAGAGAGAAGAAGCCATCTAGCTAATAACTATGGACCCGTAGGTCTGTGGTAAACTACTCACAACTCATCGGAGGGGCAAGGATGTTGATGCAGAGCCCCCCCGTGCTTGATTCCCCCTCCGGCAGGGTGCCGGCGAAGGCTCCAAGATGGGATCTCGCGGATACAGAAGGTTGCGGTGGTGGAAATTGTGTTTCGTGGTGCCCCTGGATGTTTTCGGGGTACGTAGGTATATATAGGAAGAAGAAGTACGTCGGTGGCCGCCCGAGGGGCCCACGAGACAGGGGGCGCGCCCTATAGGGGGGGCGTGCCCTCCTATCTCATGGAGGCTCTGGTTGCTTCTTGACTTGCACTCCAAGTTCTCTGGATCACGTTCGGTGAGAAAATCACGTTCCCAAAGGTTTCATTCTGTTTGGACTTCGTTTGATATTCCTTTTCTTCGAAATACCGAAATAGGCAAAAAACAGCAATTCTGGGTTGGGCCTCCGGTTAGTAGGTTAGTCCCAAAAATGATATAAAAGTGGAAAATAAAGCCCAATATGATCCAAAACAGTAGATAAAGTAGCATGGAGCAATCAAAAATTATAGATACGTTGGAGACGTATCAAGCATCCCCAAGTTTAATTCCTGCTTGTCCTCGAGTAGGAAAATGATAAAAAAAGAATTTTTGATGCGGAGTGATACTTTGGCATAATTTCAATGTAAATCTTCTTAATTGTGGTATGAATATTCAGATCTGGAATATTCAAGACAAAAGTTCATATTGACATAAAAATAATAATACTTCAAGCATACTAACTAAGCAATTATGTCTTCTCAAAATAACATGGCCAAAGAAAGTTATCCCTACAAAATCATATAGTCTGGCTATGCTCCATCTTCCCCACACAAAATATTTAAATCATGCACAACCCGGATGACAAGCCAAGCAATTGTTTCATACTTTAACATTTTCAAAACTTTTTCAATCTTCACGCAATACATGAGCGTGAGCCATGGATATAGCACTATATGTGGAATAGAATGGTGGTTGTGGAGAAGACAAAAAGGGAGAAGATAGTCTCACATCAACTAGGCGTATCAACGGGCTATGGAGATGCCCATCAATAGATATCAGTGTGAGTGAGTAGGGATTGCCATGCAACGGATGCACTAGAGCTATAAGTATATGAAAGCTCAACAAAAGAAATTAAGTGGGTGTGCATCCAACTCGCTTGCTCACGAAGACCTAGGGCATTTGAGGAAGCCCATCATTGGAATATACAAGCCAAGTTCTATAATGAAAAATTCCCACTAGTATATGAAAGTGACAACATAGGAGACTCTCTATCATGAAGATCTTGGTGCTACTTTGGAGCACAATTGTGGTAAAAGGATAGTAACATTGCCCCTTCTCTCTTATTCTCTCATTTTATTTCTTTTTTTTCTTTGGGCCTTTTGTCTTTTTTTATGGCCTCTTTTTTTATTTTCTTATTTTTTCGTCCGGAGTCTCATCCCGACTTGTGGGGGAATCACAGTCTCCATCATCCTTTCCTCACTTGGGACAATGCTCTAATAATGATGATCATCACACTTTTATTTACTTACAACTCAACAATTACAACTCGATACTTAGAACATAATATGACTCTATATGAATGCCTCCGGCGGTGTACCGGGATATGCAATGAATCAAGAGTGACATGTATGAAAGAATTATGAATGGTGGCTTTGCCACAAATACGATGTCAACTACATGATCATGCTAGTAATATGACAATGATGGAGCGTGTCATAATAAACGGAACGGTGGAAAGTTGCATGGCAATATATCTCGGAATGGCTATGGAAATTCCATAATAGGTAGGTATGGTGGCTGTTTTGAGGAAGATATATAGTGGGTGTATGATACCGGTGAAAAGTGTGCGGTATTAGAGAGGCTAGCAATGGTGGAAGGTTGGGAAAAAGTGCGTATAATCCATGGACTCAACATTAGTCATAAAGAACTCATATACTTATTGCAAAAATCTAGAAGTTATCAAAGCAAAGTACTACGCGCATGCTCCTAGGGGGATAGATTGGTAGGAAAAGACCATCGCTCGTCCCCGACCGCCACTCATAAGGAAGACGATCAATAAATAAATCATGCTCCGAGTTCATCACATAACGGTTCACCATACGTGCATGCTACGGGAATCACAAACTTCAACACAAGTATTCTTTAAATTCACAACTACTCAACTAGCATGACTCTAATATCACCATCTTCATATCTCAAAACAATTATCAAGGATCAAACTTTTCTTAGTATTCAACGCACTCAAAAGAAAGTTTCACATATCTTGAATACCAAGTATATTAACATTAAGCAAATTACCATGCTGTTAACGACTCTCAAAATAATCTAAGTGAAGCATGAGAGATCAATAGTTTCTTTAAAACAAATATACCACTGTGCTCTAAAAGATCTAAGTGAAGCACTAGAGCAAAAATTATCACGCTTAAAAGATATAAGTGAAGCACTATGAGCAAAACTATCAAGCTCAAAAGATATAAGTGAAGCACATAGGGTATTCTATCAAATTCCAATTTATGTATGGCTCTCTCAAAAGGTGTGTACAGCAAGGATGATTGTGGTAAATTAAAAAGCAAAAACTAATATAACACACGACGCTCCAAGCAAAACACTTATCATGTGGTGAATAAAAATATAGCCCCAAGTAAAGTTACCAATGAACGAAGACGAAAGAGGGGATGCCTTCCCGGGCCATCACCAAGCTTAGGCTTTTGGCTATTCTTGAATATATTGGGGTGCCATGGGCATCCCCAAGCTTAGGCTCTTGCCACCCTTTATTCCATAGTCCATAAAAGCTTTACCCAAAACTTGAAATCTTCACAACACAAAACTCAATAGAAATCTCGTGAGCTCTGTTAGAGAAAGAAAACAAAAGACTACTTTAAGTACTTTAATGAACTCATTCTTTATTTATATTGGTGTTAAACCTACTGTATTCCAACTTCTCTATGGATTATAAACTATTTTACTAGCCATAGATTCATCAAAATAAGCAAACAACACACGAAAAACAGAATCTGTCAAACAGAACAATCTATAGTAATCTGTAACTAACGCAAACTTCTGGAACTCCAAAAAATCTACCAGAATTAGACGACCTAGAAAATTTGTTTATTGATCAGCAAAAGTTGGAATCACTATTTTATCACATTCTGGCGATTTTTAACAATTCGGGCACTAAGCGCAAAGTTTCTGGAAATTAGAGCAAGATCAAATAACTATCATCCAAGAAGATCCAATAGGTTTAACTTGGCACAAACACTAATTAAAAGATAAAACCACATCTAAACAGAGGCTAGATGGATTATTTATTCCTAAACAGAAACAAAAACAAAAACATGAAGAAAATTGGGTTGCCTCCCAACTAGCGCTATCGTTTAACGCCCCTAGCTAGGCATAAAAGCGAGGATAGATCTAAGTAGTGCCATAATAATAAGATAGATCTTGGAAGCTCATTTCATATTCTCTACGTTCGGCAGCAAGTTTCCTTTGAGGCAAGCAAAATTAATCAAAAGGGCTAAATTTAGTGGGACAAATATCCCCAAGATCAATCACAGGAGGAACGGGTTCCTCCTTTGGCCCTTCATAGTGCACAACTATTTCTTCACTAAAAGCATTCTTTTGGCAAAAATTTGTAAGCCTATACTCAAGAGAGTATCCTAGCTCATTGTTTCAAAGGGTAAAATCATTATTAAGCTCATTAATGCAATCAACCAAGACATTAGTAGGAACCTTTTTTCTAAGGTTTTCATTAAAAGCGACATATTCCGAAGATTGAAAACGTCTAATTTCCTCTTGATCATAGAAGATCGCTTCTATGGGAGGACGACCAGCGTCCACCCTACAGTGTGCGAAGATTTCTTTGGCCTCTCCTATGATAAATCTAAACTCATGAGCCAAAAAGATAGTAACAGCGCGCTTAACAGAAGAATGCTCAATATTAGAGAATTCTAAGAAGATTCTTTGTATGCAAGGATGCATATGCATAAATTGTCTTTCAAGTTCGACTATAAGCATAGTGATAGCATCCACAAGACTACTAGTTCTATAAAGAATAGAACAACCCATGGAAGGTAAAGCAACGACACAAGTAAAGAAATCTTGAATAACACCTTTGCCAATGATGTTACCACTACCGATTCGAAACTTTTTAGTATGCAAGATAGGGGGTTCATCGGCCGGAGCCTCGGGATTTTCTGTGTTATCATTATTGTCCATATCGACGATAATCTCCCCAATTTCGGACATAGCGCAAAGAACGAGCGAAAAAGAGAGAGGAGATTGGGAAAGACAGGGCGAATAAAACGGCAAGGGTGAATTGGGGGAGAGGAAAACGAGAGGCAAATGGCAAATAATGTAAATGCGAGGGAGATAGGTTTGTGATGGGTACTTGGTATGTCTTGACTTGAGCGAAGACCTCCCCGACAACGGGGCTAGAAATCCTTCTTGCTACGTCTTGAGCTTGCGTTGGTTTTCCTCGAAGAGGAGAGGGTGATGCAGCAAAGTGTAGCGTAAGTATTTCCCTCAGTTTTGAGAACCAAGGTATCAATCCAGTAGGAGGCTCCTCAAAAGTCCCACGCACCTACACAAACAAACTGAGAACTCGCAACCAACGCAATAAAGGGGTTGTCAATCCCTTCACGACCACTTGCCAAAGTGAGATCTAATAAAGATAGTATGATAAGATAAATATATTTTTGGTATTTTATAATATAGATGCAAAAAGTAAAGATGCAAATAAAAGTAGATTGGAAGCAAATATGATAAGAGATAGACCCGGGGGCCATAGGTTTCACTAGTGGCTTCTCTCAAGATAGCATAAGTATTACGGTGGGTGAACAAATTACTGTCGAGCAATTGATAGAAAAGCGAATAATTATGAGATTATCTAGGCATGATCATGTATATAGGCATCATGTCCATAATAAGTAGACCGACTCCTGCCTGCATCTACTACTATTACTCCACACATCGACCGCTATCCAGCATGCATCTAGAGTATTAAGTTCATAAGAACAGAGTAACGCATTAAGCAAGATGACCTGATGTAGAGGGATAAACTCATGCAATATGATATAAACCCCATCTTGTTATCCTCGATGGCAACAATACAATACGTGCCTTGCAACCCTTTCTGTCACTGGGTAAGGACACCGCAAGATTGAACCCAAAGCTAAGCACTTCTCCCATGGCAAGAAAGATCAATCTAGTAGGCCAAACTAAACCAATAATTCGAAGAGACTTGCAAAGATAACTTAATCATACATAAAAGAATTCAGAGAAGATTCAAATATTATTCATAGATAAACTTGATCATAAACCCACAATTCATCGGATCTCGACAAACACACCGCAAAAAGAGATTACATTGAATAGATCTCCACAAGAGAGGGGGAGAACATTGTATTGAGATCCAAAAAGAGAGAAGAAGCCATCTAGCTAATAACTATGGACCCGTAGGTCTGTGGTAAACTACTCACAACTCATCGGAGGGGCAAGGATGTTGATGTAGAGCCCCCCCGTGCTTGATCCCCCCTCCGGCAGGGTGCCGGCGAAGGCTCCAAGATGGGATCTCGCGGATACAGAAGGTTACGGTGGTGGAAATTGTGTTTCGTGGTGCCCCTGGATGTTTTCAGGGTACGTATGTATATATAGGAAGAAGAAGTACGTCGGTGGCCGCCCGAGGGACCCACGAGATAGGGGGGCGCGCCCTATAGGGGGGTGCGCCCTCCTATCTTGTGGAGGCTCCGGTTGCTTCTTGACTTGCACTCCAAGTTCTCTGGATCACGTTCGGTGAGAAAATCACGTTCCGAAGGTTTCATTCCGTTTGGACTTCGTTTGATATTCCTTTTCTTTGAAATACTGAAATAGGCAAAAAACAACAATTCTGGGCTGGGCCTCTGGTTAGTAGGTTAGTCCCAAAAATGATATAAAAGTGGAAAATAAAGCCCAATATGGTCGAAAACAGTAGATAAAGTAGCATGGAGTAATAAAAAATTATAGATACGTTGGAGACATATCACCTACTTATAAACCAGGACGGGGGTATAGTAGGTAATTAAATCACAAATGTTTTTTTATTAACTGTATGTGTACGTGTCCTCTCATCCTCCTCTCGCACTTCTTGTCACCCCGTGATGACCCACAAGTATAGGGGATCTATCCTAGTCTTTCGATAAGTAAGAGTGCCAAACCCAACGAGGAGCAGAAGGAAATGATAAGCGGTTTTCAGCAAGGTATTCTCTGCAAGCATTGAAATTATCGGTAACAGATAGTTTTGTGATAAGGTAATTTGTAACGAGTAACAAGTAATGAAAGTAAATAAGGTGCAGCAAGATGGCCCAATCCTTTTTGTAGCAAAGGAAAAGCCTGGACGAACTCTTATATGAAGGAAAACGCTCCCAAGGACACATGGGAATTATCGTCAAGCTAGTTTTCATCACGCTCATATGATTCGCGTTCGTTACTTTGATAATTTGGTATGTGGGTGGACCGGTGCTTGGGTGCTGTCCTTTCTTGGACAAGCATCCCACTTATGATTAACCCCTATTGCAAGCATCCGCAACTACAAAATAAGTATTAAGGTAAACCTAACCATAGCATGAAACATATGGATCCAAATCAGCCCCTTACGAAGCAACGCATAAACTAGGATTTAAGCTTCTGTCACTCTAGCAATCCATCATCTACTTATTACTTCCCAATGCCTTCCTCTAGGCCCAAACAATGGTGAAGTGTCATGTAGTCGACGCTCACATAACACCACTAGAGGAAAGACAACATACATCTCATCAAAATATCGAATCTAATACCAAATTCACATGACTACTTATAGCAAGACTTCTCCCATGTCCTCAGGAACAAACGTAACTACTCACAAATCATATTCATGTTCATAATAAGAGGGGTATTAATATGCATATAGGATCTTAACATATGATCTTCCACCAAATAAACCAACTAGCATCAACTACAAGGAGTAATCAACACTACTAGCAACCCACAGGTACCAATCTGAGGCTTTGGGACAACGATTGGATACAAGAGATGAACTAGGGTTTTAGAGGAGATGGTGCTGATGAAGATGTTGATGGAGATTGATCCCCTTCCGATGAGAGGATCGTTGGTGATGACGATGGCAATGATTTCCCCCTCCCGGAGGGAAGTTTCCCCGGCAGAACAGCTATCCCGGAGCCCTAGATTGGTTCCGCCTCGTGGCGGTGGAGTTTCTTCCTGAAAGCTTGCTTATGATTTTTCTCGGACGAAAGACTTCATATAGCAGAAGATGGGCACCAGAGGCCTGCCAGGGGGCCCACGAGGCAGGGGGGGCGCTCAGGGGGGTAGGGCGCGCCCCCACCCTCATGGCCTGGGTGTGGGCCCCCTCTGATGGATTCTTTTGCCAGTATTTTTTATTAATTCCAAAAATAACTTCCGTGAAGTTTCAGGACTTTTGGAGCTGTGCAGAATAGGTCTCTAATATTTGCTCCTTTTCCAGCCTAGAATTCCAGCTGCCGGCATTCTCCCTCTCCATGTAAACCTTGTAAAATAAGAGAGAATAGGCATAAGTATTGTGACACAACGTGTAATAACAACCCATAATGCAATAAATATCGATATAAAAGAATGATGTAAAATTGACGCATCAACTCCCCCAAGCTTAGACCTCGCTTGTCCTCAAGCGGAAGCCGATAACGAAAAATATGTCCACATGTTTAGAGATAGAGGTGTCGATAAAATAAAATACGGACATGAGGGCATCATGATCATTCTTATAACAGCAACATATTTGGACATTGTCATATGATCTCTTATGCTCAAGTAATAATCTATTCACAATGTAAAGTATGAACCAGAAACTTCATTGAGAACGAACAAACTATAATCTCGGTCATTGAAGCAATTGCAATTTATCATAACATAGGAAAGAGTCAAAATAAGAGCTTTTCAGCAAGTCCATATACTCAACTATCATTTAGTATTTCACAATTGCTAACACTCACGCAGTACTTATGGGTATGGAGTTTTAATCGGACACAGAGAAAGATAGGGGCTTATAGTGTTGCCTCCCAACCTTTTACCTCAAGGGTAATGTCAACAATAATAGTTCATGCTAACTTATATCCAATTAGATATATGTATCAGGATCTTTCCAACACAAGGTGCTTGCCAAAGGATAAAATGTAAAAAGGAAAGGTGAAAGTCACCATGACTCATGCATAAGGTAGAAGACAAGAATAAAAGATAGGCCCTTCGCAGAGGGAAGCAGAGGTTGTCATGTGCTTTTGGGGTTGGATGCACGAAACCTTAATGCAAAAGAACGTCACTTTATATTGCCACTTGCGATATGGACCTTTATTATGCAGTCCGTCGCTTTTATTTCTTCCACATCACAAGATCGTATAAAGATTATTTTCTCCACACTAATAAATCATACATATTTAAAAAGCAATTTTTATTGCAAACAACAATGACAACTTACTTGAAGGATCTTACTCAATCCATAGGTAGATATGGTGGACTCTCATGGCAAAACTGGGTTTAAGGATATTGGGAAGCACAAGTAGTATCTCTACTTGGTGCAAAGAATTTGGCTAGCATGAGGGGGAAAGGCAAGCTCAACATGTTGGATGATCCATGACAATATATTTTATTTCAGATATAAGAAAGCATAACCCATTACGTTGTCTTCCTTGTCCAACATCAACTCTTTAGCATGTCATACTTTAATGAGTGCTCACAATCATAAAAGATGTCCAATATAGTATATTTATATGTGAAAACCTCTCTTTCTTTATTACTTCCAATTAATTGCAACGATGACCAAAAATATGTTTATCAACTCTCAACAACTTTTATTCATCATACTCTTTATATGTGAAGTCATTACTCTCCATAAGATCATTATGATCTCTTTTATTTGTTTTTATCCTTTCTCTTTTCTTTTTCTTTTATTCCCTCGAGATCATAGCAAAATAATCAAGCCCTTGACTCAACACTAATCTTTATTATATATAGCTCACGGACTCGATTACATAGAAGGATCATAAAGCAAAACTCAAAACTAGATCATACTAAAACTTTATTCTACTAGATCAAGATATTACCAAAAGGATCGAACTAAGAAAAAATGGTAAAGATAGGAGTGTGATGGTGATACGATACCGGGGCACCTCCCCCAAGCTTGGCAGTTGCCAAGGGGAGTGCCCATACCCATGTGATTATATCTCTTTTGCCGGTGGTGGAGATGGAGGTGATGATGGATAATCGCACATCGAGCGTAGGAGGTCCTCCGATTTGCGGATAATGCCCTTGAGTGCGATGATATGCTCCTTCAACAAAATATTTTCACTTGTGATATACTTGTTTTGTATATGAGCTAACTCAATCATCTTGAAAGCTTCGATCTCAGTTGGGGTAAGAAGATTTGTGATCAAGTTGAAGGATGTCTTCTGCTACCGGAACTTTGTCCTCCATGGCCTTCTTGTCGGGGAGAACTGATCGTGTCCCGCGATCACCTATGGGACTTGGTCCCTTGTGGTTCGGAGGGGGAGCGGAGGATGCACAAAGAGCGGATCGAGGCGATGCACACGAGCAGATTTACCCAGCTTCGGAGCTCTCCGGAGAGATAATACTCCTACTGCTGCTTTTGTGGATTATCTTGTGTTCTTGCTAGGGAGCAATGGGAGCTACAAAACCTAGCCTGAGTGTGGTCTCGTATGAGTAGGATGAACTAAGCCGGAGCCGAACCGAACCCTTTCTATGTTGCACTTGGGCCTCCTTTTATAGGCACAAGGGGTCACCACATGTGCCAAGTAGACAAGGGTAAGATAGTAAAACAGAGGTTGGTACACCGCTTTGTACACTGTGACAAGATCTATACCTAACTCGACGGCAAGGGACAAGAGTCATAAATGCCCGCCTCGGCCGCTGAAAAGGTAACAGGACCGCTGGCGCGCCTCTGCTTGCCACGATGATAGCTTGTCGTGCCGCTATCGCTGCTCCCTCATTGGCTGCACAGCTCGTCGACACGCGTGCTTGGGAAAACCCCATGGCGACACATTGGCAGATGAGCTGGAGCGGAGATGAAGAGAGGTCACTTGCCGCGGCGAGCACCTTGCCGCGGCAAGCTACTTGTCGCGCTCGGGAGCTTGTCGCTCACCAAGCCTTCCCGGCAAGCTCCTCTTGCCGGGGTCTTGTTTCCTTTGTGCCCTGAGTGGCCTTCCGGCAAGCTCCTCTTGCAGGGCCTTGATTACTTTGTTTTTGAATGGCTCCAAAGGAGCCACGGAAGATCTTGACAATACCAGTTAGCCCTCGCCGCTGGTGCTGCAATCGCCCGTCACGAAGTTCGGGATACTAGGGTACCCCTACTCTAGTACACCGGCAGAGCCCCGGCTGGGCCACACTGGGCGCCGAGCCTGTTGGGCCAGCCCAAAACAAGGCACGGTCACGCGGTCCGGATTACGCCATTACTCGCTTTGGACCCACCACGCCCCACGAACGCCACGCACCGGACGTGGCGTCGTGGGGAGATCGTGGGGCTTTCTTTAATGGGAAAATCGAACGCCTGGCCCCTCTCCCCTTTATAAGCGGGGAACAGGGCAGGACGCCCACTTGCCCTTGCTGTCACATCGAAACCCCGCCGCTTCCCCTTTCTTCTCGAGCCCAAAGAGAGCGACGCCCGCCTCCATTGCCACCGGTGCCACCAACGCCGTCGACTTCCTCCACCACCTCTCCCCATGGCTCAAGGCCGATAAGGGAAAAGGCGAATCGCCGAGGCGCAGCTGCTCATGGGCGCTGCGGAAGGAGCGGGCCTCTTCGATCCCCGCCGACAGAAGGAGCTGTGGAGCTGTACTATCTTTTCGGTCGACGGCGACGCTGGCGCACCACAAGACGAGGGTGATCTCCGCTGCCACGTCCGATAAGGTCTCCATCGGGTACCCCTTTTTCGCGCTTTTCTTCCACTGCAGGCTCTGCCCGCCTTTTTCTGAATTCTTCTGCGATGTCATGAATACCTATGGCCTCCGCCTCCTTGACTTCACCCCCAACGCCGTCCTCACCATGGCCGTTTTCGCGCACCTCTACGAGAACTTTGTCGGGGTCCACCCAAATGTCGCACTCTTCCGCCATTACTTCACACCCCGCGTAGAGAGAGGAGAGCCGCTTGCCGGAGGAATTGCATGGACCTCTAGGATCGGCAAGAAGGAAGCATACCTTGACGGAGAGTTGCGCAGCAAGTGGGAGGAGTGGAGAGCTGCCTTTTACTGCCCTGCGCAAAACCCCCATAGTGCGCGGCAATGACTGGAGTAACTTGGCGCCGGAGGACGCCAAATTGAAGATTGCCGTGACTAGGATCTTGCGCCTCGCATACACCGGCTGACCGTAGGGAGCAGCTTGGCGCGACTTCCTTCGCCGCCGATTGCGCCTTTGCGGAGAGGGGAGGCTCGCTTGGGAGTTCCGTAACGCGGACATCATGAGGCTGCGCCTGGTCTGAACTGGAATTTTACCGTCTTGGAGTTTGACGGCATGCTGCGGAGCTGTTCAAGCTCGATGCGATCACCCCGAGTGGTTTATGTTGCCGAGGGGTCGTGCCTTTGTGCAACAACTCGTCGCACGATCGCATCCGCTGCGATGATGCTGCCAGCGATTCCCATGGAATCGCTCCAACTTGGCAGGAGCCCGCCGACGAGGTCGTGCAGCAGCTTCTTCGACGACTTAGAAGAAGTGCCGATCCGTGCCGACGAAAGCGAAGCGGCTCACCCGCGACACCACCGAAAGCAGGAGATGGCGCGCATTGCCACGAGGTTGGAGGAGGCTGCGAGGCCGCTGCCGCCAAAGATATTTGGGTTCACTGTCGAGGAGGCAGAGACGGCCGAGGCGGCAAGCCTTGCCGACCGAGAAGAGTTTGTCGGCGAGGAGGAGCAGACCGAGCCCGACAACGAGCCGAGCGAGCCTGCCGGGGGCGCCTCTCCTCCGCCTTTCAAGTAGCTTGCCGCAGAGGAGCCCGCCGTCCCGCCAAGGAGACGCCTCAAGAAGGCGGAGAAGTGGCAGGCAGCATATGGTCCAACAGCCGCCTCGCCGCCCGACGCGCTTCCACCGCGGCAAGCATCTGCTGCTGGAGCGCCTCACTCCTCCACGGCGACGGGCGCTGGGTCTTCGAGTCGCGCCCCTGCACCCGCCAAGCGTCCGAGGGAATCTTCTCCCCAATTGCTGCGCCGAGCGAGTTTGATCTCTCCGCCTCAGCCCGAGGAAGAAGAGGAAGAGTAAGATCTTGTCGCGCTACTTGTAATCTTCCAATTTATTGCTTTATTTTATATCTGACCGGCTTCACTCAACCTTCTCCTTCTTCAGGACGCTAGCTCAGAGGGCGTCAAGAGGGCCAAGACTCCGTGGTTGTCGTCTCAGATGACTCCCACAGGCAACAGGGGCACGTCCGGGACTTCCTTGCCGGATCCGCAAACCTTCAACAGAGCAGCCCCAGACAGCCCCCAGCCAGTAAGTGTTTGGTTCATTTCTCATGGTCGTGTGCTTGGGTACTCCTCACACCGATATTTGGTTTGTTGAATTATGTAGGAGCAGAGCAGTCTCATCAGGAGGTCCCGGAGGCTGCTCCCGAGGCCCAGCCTCATCAGGAGGCCTCGGAGGTCACCCCCGAAATTCTGCTTGCTTCAACTACACCACCAAGGGAGAAATCTCCGCCAAGGGAGCGCTCTCCGGCAAGGGAGGCTTCTCCGACAAGGGGATCTTCTCCGGCAAGGGGCAGCGCCGACAACCCTCCGGTGGTGGAGACCGCGCAGCAGACCCTACCGCAGTAATCTTCGCTTGAGAATTTCCCTTGGGTTCTTTTCTTCTGTTCTTCTTTTTCGATCATTTGCTTGACTTGTTCTTCCTTTTTCTAACCATCAGATCCCTCCGCCGGAGATCCGATGGAGACTGAGGCTGCCGGCGAGGAGGACACTCGCGGCGACAATGTTGACACCGCCAATATGGAGGAGGAGGCCGACACCGATGGGTCCGCCGGCGAGGAGGCCGCCAAGGCTGCTGGCGCAGAGGCTGGGGAGGGATCCGGCGATCGCACTGACGGCCCTGAGGCCGCAGGAGCGCCAGGCGCTGCACCGACCGCCGATCCTCCCGCCACCGATGCCGCACCAGACTCCGAAGAGCCCCAGCCCGGCGCCTACCTGAAGGCCGGAGAGGGTGTCTTTATCAAGCTCCCATGGGCATCAAGCTCCAGGGCACCGGCCGAAGGGGAGACCTTCAACGCGGAACTGCTTGCCTCCGCCGGGCTGTCGCTGGTCGACACTCCCAGCAGCAGCAGCGGCGAGCCTGAGGAGGAGCAGCTTCTAAGGAGGTTGTTGTCGCTCTACCGCGCCCGACAAGCCAAGCTGGAGTCCAGGGAGGCGCTTGTCGCGAGGGCGGGTGCTGACTTGGAGAAACGCGCGGAGGAGCTCCGGCGCGCCAACAAAGAAACTCTCCGTGATATAGCAGAGGCGTGGGAGCAGCTTGCTGAGGAACGCACGGCCTTCATCTTGGAGAAGGGCGAGGTCGAGGAGCAGCAGAGGCTTGCCGGCGAGAAGCTCTCCGCAAGAAGAAGGTGAGTGGCGCAGCGAAGATCAACCTCGACAGCTATGAGGAAGATCTCGCCGTCGCGAGCAAACTATTGGCGGGCCACTTCAGGAGGCAAAGGATGTCTGCCCGGCCGCCGAGGCCGCCAAGAAGGAATTGAGACGAGGGTGGCTCAGCTGGAGTCCACCCTCCGAAGAGCGCCGAGGAGGTCGCCGGGTTGAAGCGCTTGGCGAGAAGGACGCCTACACCCTCGGCGAAGCCGGAAGGTCGCTCATTGAAAAGATCAAAGAGCTCGATGCCGCCAAGGACTCCAAGGCGGATCTCGAGCTGAAATCACCACCTTGACGGAGACGTTGGAAGGCGCCAAGGAGCGGAAACGGGCCTGCTGGAAAAGATCAAGGCCACCGAGGAGTTGCTGTCGAATGCTGTGACCGCCCAGAATAATCTCCGAGATGGCATAATGCATTGGACAGAAGGTCTTGTGGACACCGCCGCCGCATCCATAATGAGCCGATGGAGCTGGGATGACGGATCTTGGGTACTCCACCGACGAGAACCTCAACCCAGCGCCAAGCTCAGCCTATTCTTCAAAGGCGTCTTGACGGGTTCCAGCTGCTCGGGAGGAGATCCCAAAGCAACTGGCGGAGGAGTCGCGCCAAGTCTCGCTGGGCTCTCTCGTAAGGTGTTGATGAAAGTGGCTTTCCGCAACCCAGCGCGCGATTTCACCAAAGTCCTCAAGTCTCGCCTCCATCTCGCTGATGTTGAAGCGCCAAGGCCCTTGTCGCACCCATTGTGGACAGGGTGAGCGGAGTCAAGAGGCTCGATGGCGACCAAGTGGACTAGGCCGCCAAGCTTATCTTTCTCTTGTCGCTGTAGATCATGTTTAGGTGAAAAGTCTATTAGATCCGCGATAAGTTATTATGTAATATACACTATCTTAGGCAATCGAATGCAATGTTATTTCCTTCACTGATTTCTTCCTTGTATGTTTATACCCTACGCTTTTAGGGAACTTGTCGCTGAACACCTTTGCCATGAAAGCTGCCGAAAAGTGAACTTCAGCACTCCGGCGATGCCGCCCGACAAGCAACCTTGTCGCAACTAGTTGCAGCACACTTAAGTTGTTGAGCGGACTCAAACAAAGTAAGGGCGTTAGCTAGTCATGAGTCGGTTCCTCCGCCACAGGTTTTCTATACAAAGTACTATCGCTCGAGGAAGATAACTTAAAATTTAAACTGGTCATTTAAACTTAGCAACTTAGCTTCTCCGTTGTCCATTTCCGGCAAGGCGACAGCCTCGAGCGACGCTATGCCCACACCATTATCTTCCCTTCCCCTGGTTAACTTGTGGGTGGATGAACCTTCTCCTTGTTTGAGAAGAAAGAAGAGAAATAAAGTTATGGAGCCTAGTGGCTCGTCATCGCTATCGGGTGTGGATGCTGCACAAAATGTTAGTAAACACATGCATATAAGATTTTGAAAGCATGTATTGACAAGTTGTGCGCAACACATAGGCTTTATCGATGCACGGGTCTCGCGCCGGCTTTGTACAAAGGATTACATGCAACAACGGCAAGACTTGTACAAAGGGTGGTTGCTTGAACGGGTTCCGACAACCGCGCCTCATGGGTAAAACTTGCGAAGATGCTCTATATTCCGTGAATTGCTCACCGAACGCCATCTTCGGTCTCAAGGCGACAGCGCCGCCTAGTGACTCGCTTTCACCCGATAAGGGCCTTCCCACTTCGGCATCAACTTGTTGGAATTCTTGGCGGATTGAACGCGCCGAAGAACAAGGTCGCCTTCCTCGAAGCTTCTGGCATTAACTTTGCGGCTTTGGTAGCAACGCAAAGCTTGCTGGTAACGAGAAGCTCGTACAGCAGCCTGAAGACGATCCTCCTCGAGGAGCAGCGTGTCATCTTGTCGCAGCTGCTCTTGCTCAAGCTCATCATAAGCGAGCACTCGAGGTGACCCGTATACGAGTTCCGTGGGGAGAACTGCCTCGCTCCATAGACTAGAGCAAAAGGTGTCCGCCGCTGGCTTGATTTGGCGTCGTCCGATCGACCAAAGAACCACCGACAGCTCCTCAATCCAGCTTTCTTCCGCACTTGCGCAGCTCGCCGAAAGTTCTGGTCTTGAGTCCCCGCAGACTTCAGCGTTTGTTTTCTCTCGCTGACCGCTGCTTCTGGATGAGCAATGTAAAAGCAGATCTTGGCGCCAAGATCTTGGGCGATCGCATGAAGGTGCGGCTCGTGAATTGTGTGCCGCTGTAGGTGATGATTCGTTAGGAATCCCAAACGGCAAACAATTGACCAAGAACTTGATCGCTGATTGTGCTGTCACCTTCCTCATCGGTTCCACTTCCGCCACTTTGTGAACTTGTCGATTGCGACGCATAAGTACTCAAAGCCCCGACAGCTCGGGGAAGGGGCCGAGGATGTCGAGCCCCTGCACCAAAAGGGCCAGGATAAAGGGATCGCCCGAGAGCTTGGGCTGGTTGGTGTATCTGCTTGGAATGGAACTGCACGCTTCACACTTTGTTACTTGTGCGCTTGCATCCCGGAGGGCTTCGCCAAAGAAACCTTGCCGGAAAGCTTTGCCGGCAAGTGTTTCGCGCCAATGTGGTGACCACATATGCCTCCATGTATCTCTCGCCAACAGCTTCATCCCATCTTCCCGAAAATGCACTTCAATTTCACACTGTTGAGTCTTCTTCTCGCATGTGATGTTGTCAACAAACCGGTACATACTTGACCGCCGGGCTACTTTTTCCGCTTCTTCTTGCTCTTCGGAAGTTCTCCGTCTCAAGGAAATGGGCGATTTGCGCGCCATGCCGGAGCCTCGTGGATCGACAACAAGGACTAAAGGCTCATCTACTATCAAGGAACATTAGCTTCCACGGCAAGAAACTGCTGTTCGCCGGAGTTGATGATCCCCGCAAGCTTGTCGGAGCAAAGCTTGTCGGGAGCGCCTCGCTTCAACGAAACAAACTGCAGGGCTTGTCGGAGCGCATCGCTCCCCGCTGATATTTATGCTGATTTTAGGGACCTTCTTGGCGGCGGCTCCGGGAGCTCTCGCCGAAAGTAGTCGCCGGAAACCAATTTTCTTCTTGCTCGTCTCGTTGATGGTGTTACGGTTGGCGAGTCAGCTTGAGCACAAAAATTCCTGGTTCCATTGTGTAACTTAAGTGCGCACATTTGGAGAGGCCATCACTATATCATTCTCGAGCTCTTGAACGTGTTCCATTTGCGTGCCTTCAAAGTGCTCTTCTAGCTTTCTCACTTCATCGACGTAGGCTTCCATCAATGGACTCGATAATCTTTATTTACTTGGCGGACGACAAGTTGCGAGTCCCCGACAATGAGCTTCTTGATCCCAAGGTCTACCGCAATCTCGAGACCGCAAGCAAACCTTCATACTCTGCGCAGATTATTTGTTGCTTGTTCCTTGGGAAAGTGCATCCGACTATGTACTTGAGGTGCTCTCCGGTGGGTGCGATAAGCAAGACGCCGCACCGGCGCCTTTGCAGCGAGAAGGCACCATCAAGTACATCACCACTCTTTATTTGCCTCTTTGACGGGATGCTTGTCTCGAATTTCTTCATCTTATGCTACGCCCACTCGCTATGAATTCTGCCAATGCTCGCTTTGGATAGTTGAAGTGCTTTCAAATTTGAGACCAAAGCTTGACAGCCCAAAGGCCCACTGACACCGCTGTTGCTTCGGATTTTGCAAAATCCTCTTCAATAAAAAACGAGTGACAATCTGTTATCTCGTGTGCTTGGAAGTAATGGCGCAGCTTTCGAGGCCATGAGGAGGCCGAAAAGCAACTTCGCACACCGTAGTACTTGACCTAGCCCCTTGCGTAAGGGAACCGACAAAGTAGACCGGGCGCTGCACCATCCTTTTCTCAGATCTTGTCGCAACCTCGCTGATCTGTCCTTGTCGGGACCAGAGCTTGACGGTGAAGCCCTTGCTTGTCGCCGGATGCGCCTCGCTCGGTTGTCGGCTCATCATCCGCCTCCTCTCCGCTACTAACGCAGCACTAACCACTTGATTGGTCGCTGCTATATAAAGAACAACTTCTCTTGTGGCCTAGGTGCGATAAGTATTGGAGTGGAGGACAG
The DNA here is from genome assembly GCA_021605205.1 of Aegilops longissima. Lineage (NCBI taxonomy): Eukaryota > Viridiplantae > Streptophyta > Magnoliopsida > Poales > Poaceae > Aegilops > Aegilops longissima. The sequence goes on from CM038677.1 coordinate 406,886,062, forward strand.
TATCTCTTCAAGTCTTACAGCAGCCTCCGCTTTGGGAGTCCATTTCATTGACCTGCCTTTTTCAAAATCTTGAAAATGGCGTATGCGCGCCAGCAGACTTAGAGATAAACCTGCCGAGAGCAGCCACGCAACCGCAAGCCTTCCGACATCCTTGACGCGCTTTGGTGCTTCAATCTGCTCAATGGCCTTGATCTTGTCGGGATTGGCTTCGATTCCCCGCTGAGACACAAAGAACCCGAGAAGCTTGCCGGAAGGGACTCCAAACACGCACTTCTCGGGGTTGAGCTTGAGGTTGATCTTGCGCAAATTTACAAAAGTCTCATCCAAATCATGAATCAGAGTTGCTTTGTCCTTGCTCTTGACTACTATATCATCCATGTAAGCTTCCACATTTCTGTGTATCTGTGGCTCAAAGGCATCATGGACTACTCTTGCAAAAGTTGAACCAACATTCTTCAAACCGAAAGGCATCCGTATGAAACATTACGTGCCACATGGTGTAATGAATGCGGTTTTCTCTTCATCCTCTTCTGCCATGAAGATCTGATGATATCCTGAATATGCATCAAGAAATGAAAGCAAATCACATCCAGCCGTGGAGTCAACAATCTGGTCAATACGTGACAAGGGAAACGGGTCTTTGGGACAAGCTTTATTAACATCCGTGAAGTCAATACAAAGTCTCCATTTCCCATTTGCCTTGCGCATAACTACCGGATTGGCCAACCACGGGATGGAGGACTCCTCCGACAAGGCCTGCTGCTTCCAACTTCTTGATTTCTTCCGCTATGAACTCTTGGCGCCCACCGCTGCTTCCTAACTTTTTGCTTGACGGGCCGCGTGAGGACAGACAGCTAGGTGGTGCTCAATTACTTTCCTGGGAACACCGGGATGTCGATGGTTGCCATGCAAACACATCGACATTCGCCACAGAAAGCAACGAGCTCGCCTTCCTATTTAGGGTCAAGCATGGCACCGATGGTGAAGGTACCACCGCTGCCGCCCTCCTTGGCGGCACCTTCTGGTCTTCGCGAGCTGCCATCATCTTCTTGCACTTGCCGGTGGAGCTTGATGGTGCGCCTCGACGGTAGCGCAGCACCAAGAGGTGCGCTTGCGGAGTGGGCATCGAGCTCTTGCCGGACTTGGTGGTCGCCTTCTTCCCCGAGCTTCAGCGGCAAGTGGTTTGCTATCCGTCGCGGCTGCTGCATCCCAGAATCTTGTCGGCAGAGATAAGTGCATCCTTCTTGTCGCCATGGACAGAAATGATGCTTATCGGGCCGGGCATCTTGAGTAAATTGTAGGCGAAATGAGAAGCTGCCATGAACTTGGCAAGTGCTTTGATTTACCAAGTATACCATTGTAGGGCAATGGGAAATCGGCAACGCCGAATGTAACCTTCTCGCTTCTAAAGTTTAGCTCACCGCCAAATGTTACCGCAATGTGATCTTCCCTTTCGCTTGCTCCTTCCGGGTTGATTCCTTGAATGTGCCGCCTCTTCGAGTCATTGTCAGGATTTGAAGTTTCAAGCACCGCAGAGAGATCGTTCAGGCCGCCCCGCCGTCAACCAACATCTTTGTGACTTTGAGGTTGCGGATAGTTGGTGATACCAACATCGGCAAACACCGACCGCAGGATGCGATCGTGGTGATCCTCAATGTCAAAAATGATGGGCGTGCTGGACCACTTCGAGGTTTGCGCGACTCTATGGATGGTTCTCGCCAGATTAACCTCGCAGATCCATCGCTTAAGTTGGCGGTGCGAAGGCGCAGGAAGCACCACCGCCAACGCAAAGGACCTCTCGTCGCTTCTCAAACTCCTGCTCATCAGCTTCATCATCTTCCATGTCTTCATCGCCTTCATCTTCGCTCGTCCTTGTCGCGCCGGGAGGTCTGTCTCCTTGCCGCTGCTTGGCCTTGCCGCGCGCCCTCCCCGCCGGGTCTCTTCTTACTTGTTGCACTCTGCACCTTCCTAGGCCTTCTCCTTGTCTCTGCCACTCAGATTCAGCTCTTCAGAGCTCAACAAGCTGCTCGACTTTCTTGCAGCTCGAGATCGTGGCCCTTGGTGCGGTGGATCTTACAAGATCGCTTGTTGAGCTGTCAGCTTGTCGGCGGCCGCCACAGCTTTGGCGGTCGGCGCTCACGGCGACCTCCTTGCCGGAGCCACCAGCCTTGGCTTTGTTGGATGCACCATCCTTGCCGGACTGCTCGACAACTAGTACTTCTTGGTTTTTCTTTCTTCGTTGTTTCGCCACGGCTCTTCCTTGCCGGGCGGTCTCCTCACTATCACCGCTCCCACATTCTCTCCTAGGAGTCTTCTTCCTTCCTCACAAGCGCACACTTGTCGGCCAGTATGAGAGCTCACGACGTCTTTCACTTTGCACATCGCCATCTCCTCCTCATCCTGCGGTTTCGCACATTCGATGAAATGCACCGATCACCGCGCAGGTGGACGCCCGATGTTGTAGTGCACTCGATCGAATCTCTCGATGAATTTGCGCAGGACTCTCCTTCCTTCCGGGCGAGCAAGTGGAGGTCACTTCTTGGCCATGAGGCTTGTGGTCACCGTGAAGGCGCCGACAAACTGGTGGCACAACCGCCCAAGAAGAAATAGAGCTGTCCTAAGAAGTGCATGAGCCAAGACCGACGCTTGGCTTGAGTACCGTGAGGGAAATAGTTGGCGAGATCTTGTCGCCTCGCCCCCCGCAGCCCGCACCGCGATGGTGTAGATGCCGAGGAACTCCGATGGATGTGTCCAGCCATCATACTTCTCCGGCACATCCGCTTGAAGTTTTTCTTGTCGGGCCACCGGATTTGCCGCAGCTCACGGGTGAACGCAGGGCAACCTATCACAGACGGCAAGTCGCCTGTTCTTCGGCGCATGCATATCAACAAGGGGCCCGCGCTACTGGTCGGATTGGCGACGCTTCTTCGGGCGCCGGCGCGGGTTCGAAGCGTCTTCTTCTTGCCGCTCAAGAACTTGGCACTCGTCGCGGCGAAGCTCGCGGATCCGACGACGCTGTGGAGTCGCTGCCGAGGTGGATCCGGCGAGTCGGCGATCTTGGCTTTCGGAAGGGGAGGTACGTGGCTGCACCTCGCGAAGTTCGCCGCCATCGACTCGCGTTTTGTCGCTTGCCGCGGCTGTGAGGCACTTGTTGTCATGACGCCGCCGCTGGCAAAGCCGATGAGGCTCGATGGTGGCCTCCATTCGCCGATCTTGTCGGCCGCTGGAGGGTAGTCTATAAGTAGCTGAGCTCTTGCCAAGGCTTCGCTGGTGTGGTGGGTGGCAATGGCGACGGAGCTAAGAACGAGATGTGCTCGGACTCCTAACCGTTAGGAGGAGCAGCCCCCGCCCAATGACCGTATTCACCGGTACCGCAAGATGTCGGCGCCGCATGCGGTCTCGAGGGTCCCCTGATCCTCCAAATTTTGGCCTTGATCTATCGGACGATGGTGCTGCGAGCACCATGACGCTGTCTTTCCCGCGCCTCTTGAGAAGGACGCGGTGCGGACTCGACGCCAAGCTTGCGCCGCCTTATCCTTGATCTGGCAGCGCGGCAGGCTCTCTCGACGACGCCTGCTCTCCGCTGCCTTTTCCCCACCACTCGCCAGCCCGTGGTGGTGGGTTTGAAGCGACGGTTTCACGCCGCCAAGCCTTCTTCTTCGGTGGCATGTTGACGAAAATGTTGATGAAGAAACTGCTCGTGTGAATGCCGGATCGGATTCACACAGCCTCGACGCGCCCCTACCTGGCGCGCCAAAGATGTCGGGGAGAACTGATCGTGTCCCGCGATCACCTATGGGACTTGGTCCCTTGTGGTTCGGAGGGGGAGCGGAGGGTGCACAAAGAGCGGATCGAGGCGATGCACACGAGCAGATTTACCCAGCTTCGGAGCTCTCCGGAGAGATAATACTCCTACTGCTGCTTTTGTGGATTATCTTGTGTTCTTGCTAGGGAGCAATGGGAGCTACAAAACCTAGCCTGAGTGTGGTCTCGTATGAGTAGGATGAACTAAGCCGGAGCCGAACCGAACCCTTTCTATGTTGCACTTGGGCCTCCTTTTATAGGCACAAGGGGTCACCACATGTGCCAAGTAGACAAGGGTAAGATAGTAAAAACAGAGGTTGGTACACCGCTTTGTACACTGTATAGTGATCTATACCTAACTCTGACGGCAAGGGACAAGAGTCATAAATGCCCGCCTCACCGCCTCAACAAAGGTAACAGGACCGCTGGCGCGCCTCCGCTTGCCACGATGATAGCTTGTCACCGCTTATCGCTGCTTCCCTCATTGCTGCACAAGCTGCCGACACGCTGCGTTTGGGAAAACCCCATGGCGACATCGCTACGGATGAGCTGGAGCGAGATGAAGAGAGGTCACTTGTCATGGGCGAGCACCTTGCCGCTGCAAGGTACTTGTCGCGCCGGAGCTTGTTGCTCATCAGCCTTCCCGCAAGCTCCTCTTGCCGGGTCTTGTTTCCTTTGTGCCCTGAGTATTCTTCCCGCAAGCTCCTCTTGCCGGGCCTTGATTACTTTGTTCTTGAATGGCTCCAAAGGAGCCACGGAAGATCTTGATTTGACACCGTGCCAGCCCCGCCGCTGGGTGTCAGAATCGCCTGCGGCACGAAGTTCGGGATACTAGGGTACCCCTACTCTAGTACACCGACACTTCTTGATCCCATCATCCTTGTTGATCTTCCCGGGTTCTTCTCTCTTCAGCTCTATCTTCCTTAGCCAAGCAACGTTGTCACCATTGTTGGGGGAGGGGGACGACATGATGTCTGGCCTTGACAAGCCTGACAGAAAACAGCTTGAAACGAAAACAGAGGATATTTGCGTGGTACGGTGGTCAAAACCTTCGGGAGATTATATAATGAATTTTTACCGACCAAAAGAAGTATCGTGCAAGAAAATGGAGTCCGAAGAGCGCACGAGGTGCTCACGAGGCAGGGGGCGCGCCCAGGGGGGTAGGGCACGCCCTCCATCCTCGTGGACGCCTCGTGTCCTTCCCGGACTACTTCTTATTTTCCTATCTTCTTAAATATTCCAAAACAGAGAAAAATTGCCATTAGAACTGTTTTGGAGTCGGTTTACTTACCGCACTACATACCTATTCCTTTTCGAGTCCAAACGCTCGAAACTGTCTCTTATGTATTCCTCCGCGGTTACGGTTTCAATAACATTGGTTTCAACATTTATAGGATTACCTGAGATATAATGTTTGATTCTTTGACCGTTTACCACCTTTGGATTTGTGCCTTCGAAGTTGTTGATTTTTATGGCACCGGAACGATAGACCTCCTTGATAACGTAAGGACCTTCCCATTTAGAGAGAAGCTTTCCTGCAAAATATCTTAGGCGAGAGTTGAATAGCAACACTACAAAAAAAGACACATCCGTGACATTTTGGGCCGAACGAAAATCTTTTCTGTCATACTTATGACACTTCTATGACGATAGCGATAAAACCCGATATCATCATAGATGTGGTGGGGTCCTACTTATGACAAAAATCATGATGAAAATGGGTTTTTCGCCCGGCGGGCCGGAGACGCAGCTGCATGACATTCTTTGGGCCGCCCATGACGGAAAAACCGTGGTAGAAGCGAGGGTGCGGAAAATATTGGGGAGTCCCCTACACGGTGGGTGGTCGGGGCCGAAAGGATGCGCTGCTTTCTCGTCGACGCACGCAGGTGCGAGGCATTGGGCTCTAATCAACCCGAGCGACAGCACTACAAAGCTACGCTACATCAACCCGGAGCGATCGATCGATGGCTGTTAATCGAACCTAATCGAGCAATTCCTTCGCTACTCCCCGCTAACAAGCCGATCGATGCCGCCTCGATGAACAGTTAGCGCTATGGGGGGGGCTGGATGAACAGCCTCGGTGGGGTGGATGAACATGACCCGTGGTGTTGCTCTCGATGAACAAAGACTTCGACGATCGAGCCTGCTGGGGCTGGATGAACAGGACCCGTGGAGGGCTGGATGAACAGGACTACCCCGTGGAGGGCAGGATGAACAGAGAGACGGTGGAGGGTAGGATGAACAGAGTCTGTGGAGGGGTGGTTGAACAGAGCCCATGGAGAGGGCTGGTTGAACAAGAGCGTGGAGTAGCGCTGGTGGAGGCTGGATGAACAGGAGCCCGTGGATGAATAGTCGCAGGTGGAGGCTGGAGGAGGTCGATGATGGATGAACAGTAGCCCATGGAGGCTGGAGGGGGTCGACGGTGGAGATGAACAGTATCCCGTGGAGTCCTGTTTTGCGGTACATACGCCACACCCCTCCCGATGAACAGGACCCCCGTTGCGACCATAGCACTCCAACACAAGCCCGTTTCCTCCGTTTTGTGGTACGCCACACCCCTCCCGATCAACAGGACCCCCATTTTGACCGTAGGAGGTCCGTTTCCTCTGTTTTGCGGTACGCCAGACCCCTCCCGATGAACAGGATCCCGTTTCGAACGTGGCCGGTCGAACACAAGGCCATTTCCACCATTTTGCGGTACACCAGGCCTCGTTTCCATCGGCTATTCCGCCCAAGTCGGTTGGCTCCCACGCTGCTCGCTTCTCCCGGCGAACACGACGCATTCCGCTACCTCCCCATGAACACACCGACGATGCCGTTTCTCCGCTCGACCCAGCCATGTACACGAGCCCCGCCAGACGTATGCACGAGTGGGCATTTGAGACCCCGCCCGATGTACGTGCGTGGCCATATTTACTTTCTTGCACCTCGCCGATGTACATACGTACATGCTACGCGGCGCGCTTCTACTATGACACGCGCGCTCTACATCGACCAAAGATGTATGTACACGTCACACTGTAATGACAATGCTACGACGCTTCGACCGTGTGGGTCCCGACCGTCAGCACTTCCTTGCGTGCGAAGATGTAGCTGGTGGGTCCCAGCAATGTGGGAAACATTTTTTGCGAATACGGTGGCCCGTCCGTGGGTCCCCGCCGTCGTGGAGGAATAATTATTTTGCACGTAATAAGGAGGCACTTCCTTGTCAGCGCCATGGACCGAGCCGTCACCTCTCCACGCACAAATACGCGTCGATGGAAGCCGCCTTGACCACGCTGACCACGCCGCACCGAGAGCATTAGGGCGGTGGACGACGGCGAGGCCTAGGAAGGGACGACGCGAGCAGGGGAAGACGCGGCAAAGGATGCCCACGCTGAGGAGTTCGAGGGTTCACCGTTCGCAAGGTGTGAGGTTGCCGTCGCCGCAGTAATAACAGGGGTGGGTGAGTAGAGGATGGCCTAGCCAGCGGTGGGAGTAGTAGGGGTGGTGAGGCCTCCGCCACATCGCATCCGCCACGGGAGGCAGGAGCACGAGGCACGACCGGCGCTGGTTTGGGCGGCCGGAGCAAGAAGACCAGAGGTTGAAGAAGCACTACGGCCGTTGGATGGACATCGACGTCACCGGAGCTAGAATCGCAGATATTGACTAAGTTGACAAAGCCCTCCGTCCCCGTCAACTTAGTAGGCCCACAAGTCAGCCTCGCCACTATACTGGGTCCCAGCTAATGTGGGGAGTATTCATTTTTGTGCGAATAAGGAGGCACTTCCTTGTGTGCGAAGATATAGCTGGTGGGTCCGAGCTGTCACGACGCTAATGTTTTTTCGCAAAACACAAAGGCCCTTTCGTGGGTCCCTCGATGTCGTGGAGGAATCATAATTTTGCGCGTAATAAGGAGGCATTTCCTTGCGCGCGCGTCAGGACCCAGCTATCGGCCTCTCCACGACAAATCCCACTTCAGATGCATGTCGGGCCGTTGACCACGCTGACCAGGCAGCGTGCCGAGAGCACCAGATGGTGGACGACGGCAAGGCCTAGGAAGGAAACGACACAGAGGCAGGGAAGACTCGGCAGTTGTTTCCCACGCGAGGGGAGTACGACCGTTGTCGAGGGTTTATCGTTCTACGCCGTCACGGAGAATAACAGCAGTGTGGGTGAGTAGAGGGATGGCTAGGCCAACGATGGGAGTATGGTGGGCTGTGAGGCTCATGCGCAAAGACAAAGCCGCCATGGGGAGGAGGGAGCAGCAGTCCCGCCGGGCGCTTGTTTGAGCGGCCGAGCAGAAGAGCAGAGATTGAAGAACCACGACGGCCGCTGGATGGACATCCAACAAATCACCGCCAGCGCCAACCTTTTTAGGAAAGCCTCAAATCTATGGAAAACAACATACAACCCATCTGCCATTATTTCTAATAATTTACAGCCCATTTGCTAATTCTTAAGGTTTTTTTGGAGCCCATATTCTTTTTGTTAGCATTACAGCCCATATTGTGGCCACGGTTAAAAAATTATACGAAATTTTGCATATTTCGGTGCGGTCCGAACTGTTTTTAATCCAGAAATTTCGAGTCAAATTCAAACTGATTTTAAAACTAAATCTTTATCAATATAAAATCCAACAAATTGTCCACGCATAAAAAATAATGTAATTTAAAATCTCAAAATGAAAAAAAGAAATTTGAAACTAATTGCCGGTTTGATGTGTTTTAAAATGTACAACCCATTTCTCATTGCTGATAGGCCATTTTCTCGGCCAGCTGAATGAAAGCTCTTCTCGTCTTGAAAGATTTGCAGCCCAACAGCCCGACAAAGCGACTTACTTGGCAAATCACAAAAAACTGGCTCGGCCGTGGACCCAAATGTCACCTCTCCACGACAAAGATTCTTCCGATGGAAGTAGGTCGTTGACCACATTGACCACGCTATGTCGAGAGCACAAAGGCGGTGGACGACGGCGAGGCCTAGGAAGGGGACGGCGCGGAGCAGGGGAAGACGCGGTAGTGGATGCCCACGCAGAGAGGAGTACGAGGGTTCACTGGTTCAGCTATGGTGTGAGGCTGCCGCCGCAGGGCCCACAGCTAGTGGTGGGAGTAGTAGGGGCGATGAGGCCTCAACGGCAAAGACACCGCCACCGGAGGCGAGGAGCAAGCGATCTCACGAGCTGGTTTGGGCGGTTGGTGCAAGAAGAGCAACGATTGAAGAAGCAGAAGACCGTTCGATTCAAATCCAACGACATCGCTGCTATAATCGCTTGTTGACTAAGTTGACAAGCCTCTGCAGATGCATCAATTTAGTAGGCCCACAGTGTCAGCCTCCCAACCGATCGCCCTGATGTCGATGGGAGGAATCATTTTTCCGCTGTAATAAGGAGGCAGTTGATTGCGTGCGCCAGCCAGCGGAGGGAGTAGGGTGGGCGGAGAAGCTCAGGCGGCATCACAGCCGGGCTACAAGAGGAGGGAGCAGTAGCTACCGGGCGCTAGTTTAGGCGGCCGGAGCAGAAGATCAGAGATTGAAGAAGCACGTCACCGTTGGATGGACATCCAATAGTCACCGCTGCTAGAATCATGTGTTGATCGACAAAGCCTTGCGTAAACAAGTCATCCTCGAAATCTGTATGTAACTGCCCATTTGCTATTATTTTATAACTTTTACTCATTTTCTAATTCATATGGAATTTATTGCAGCCCGCTTTTCCATTTTTAGAATTGCTGCCCATTTTCCTCGTCAGCACCGTGGTCAAAAATTAACTAAATATGTGGGAAATTTTGAAAATTCGCAAATTTTTGTTTGGAACAAAATATTCTTAATCCAAAAATTAGTAGCCATACTAAAACAAATTTAAAAATAAATTAGTACTATGTCATGTTAGATCCAATGAAATACGATAAGATATCGGTGAAGAACAAAACAAAAAGGAACTAATATCCCATTTGCTATAATTTTTTGGAATTTTCAACCCTTTTGATATTACTTTTAATGTACATCGACCATACTCTTTGGCCAGCCGAATGCATCCTCCTCGCCTTGAAAGATTTGCAGCCCAGTAAGTCAGGGAAAACAAATAGGCCTAGCTTGGGTATTCTTCAAAAAGAAATACTGGGCTACCTATTTTCCCAAAGAAAAAACTGCTGGGCTGGTCATGTTGTTAGACGGGCCACAGAGACCGCACAACCCAGTTTATAGCTTGCTCCTCCGAATTACTACTAAAAAAAGTTGTGCAATTCTGTCATTAATTGACTATACATTGAAAATGATGTGGGTCCCAGATATCAGCAGGGTGGATTAGAGAAAAAAAATGAGGGGTTCATCTGAGTAGTAAAATAGGCGCTTGCTTGTGTTTGGGAGTGGACCTGGTGGGTCCGTACTATCATACTCACAACTACAGTCCTCTCCCGATTCACTATGTTGACAGGGACCGTTTCGAAAAAAAAAACTATGTTGACAGGGCCGGACGGCGGCCCCGCGGCGAACGCACCAAGGTTGGACATTCTTATTGAAAAATAAAAATGGACCGGATCTATTTACGACATTGACTACGATTTGCATGGATCCGCTGGTTGCAGGAAGAAAATGCTGGGAGAAAGAAGACTGGTCGCTATCTTTGCCGAAGAATAATATTGACTTAATGTAACGACACTATCATAGGAAATAATATCCTCCTGTTAAATCGTGAATTTAAAGAACTGGTGCATGAGCATTTAGCTTTATTTATTTATTTACTTATTTATGTTTAGGGGACCAGGAGCATGTACCTGGGTCGGATTCATGTGACAACCTCCCTTCCAGTTAATTATGGGCTTCTCTATTGGGCCTTCATCAGTGGGCTGCATGTTATCAACAAGTGGAAAATGTGTTCCGTATGAAAAAGAAGTATGCGCTACGTATGGTACGGGGCACTAAAGGATCGAACCGTGCAACGACTTCCAAAACATTGTGTTTGGCATTCTAACAACACATTTGTTCAACCAATGCATTTAAATATACTACGATTGTACATTGAAAACAGCAGCAGCAGAACCAGGGCTGGGGTGCAATGTATAAGAAGCAGGCCGTAAGAGTGAAGACGCAGCTCTCTCTTCCAAACCAAACATCAGCCATCATTACAAAAGGGCTACCAAAAAAGAACAAGTGTATGCATCAAACTAAATAAAGATCCTACTACACCAAGTGTACGAATCTATCTAACTGGCTCAGTTAAACGTTACTACTATTAAGCTGTGGAGATTGGTTGACGGCTTGAACCAGATGGGTGCCTGACGGGGGAAACTCCACCAATAGGTCGAAGTCCGATACTTGCGACCCTCTCTCCTACTTTGGGCTGCAGAGCGTGGCGGCACATATCGGGGTATGGTGCATGCAGAGACGCATGGTACGCAGTGTACACACAGCTTTTGCTCGATGAACGAAACCGCGCTGCCATCATGATCCTTGCCGTCGGTTATCTCCTCGTTAATCGCATAATCCATCCGACAAACAGAGAGCGTGTACCAAGGCTACTTACCAACCTCCAGTCAAAAATTCCTGAAGGCCCAGAGAAGCTGGGATCCTGCTTAAAGACCTTGCAGTGAGTGTGATTGTATTCTACGAAATAACACGTCTGGTACGTGCGAACGATCATCAATCGTTCACCGTCATCTGATCGAGCCAGGAACCACCTGCAACTACCATGCCGCTTTTCTTTGAAAGGTTCTGGGATTAGGAAGGGTAGGGACACCAGGCGGCCTACAACATCATATCAAGTTGGAGTCAAATAACCCTCAAAAAAGAAGTTGGAGTCAAATAAAAAAGGGCTCTTGATGTAGTCAATCTTAAGAACATCATGTTATGAGCATGAATAATTTTTCAGTACATGTTGACAGTAATATAAGCAAGCCATCATGATATCATAGGAAAGTAACATACCGTTGTAACACCTGCTTGTAGTGATGACCGAGTAGGCCAGCAAGGCGCCCACCATAGAAGGAGTCGACAACGTAAATGAAGCCCTTGTGTTCAATGGCATCGAGAACCATGGAGGATGTATGATCCTCGATGGACGTGCAGATTTATCCACTTACCGCAGTGACTTGTCGATAGGCGAGACCGCGGTTGAAGAACGCAATTAGCCCAAGTCTTTATAATTCGCAGATCTTGTGGGCACTTGGCAGATTACAACCTTGAGCAAATCAAACTTGGTATCATGTTGGCTATCGAAGATTCCGAGTATTCGGGACGCGTGCCAAAGCAAAGGCAAAGTGTTAATCAAAGGAAGGGGATCAATCGCCGGGTGTAGACCTCCACGAGCATCCAGCTGCCGCGACCGTCGACGAGCACCATCCAAGACGTGTTCATGCCGACCCAGTACATACCGTTAATGTAGTTGAGGGTGACGGGGATCGGATCGCAGTCAAGGGGGTTGATGCTTGCCACCCTACGATCGTTATGCTGCGTGACCCGCCGTTTCTGAAGATCAGGCGGCATAAACAAGCAAGGAGCTGGCTTAAAAAGCCCCGCCCTGATGGCTTTGAGTAAACGCTACAGCCCCGACGAGCACGCGGCGAGCGGCATGGTACTGAGATTGTCCACACGCGAAACAATGAGCTTGATTACCTCTGTGGGGAGCGAATTCCAGCCACTCTTTCGGCGGACGCTGCTTGGTTCTACCATTGTTAGTGCTAGAGTTTCGAATGAGGGGGGGAGGCTCCTTAGCGGGGATGGAAGATTGGACGAGGGGGGAGGCGCCTTAGTGGGGATGGAAGAGCAGACAAAGATGGAGAAGCGAATATGTGCTGCGGGAAGTGGACAGGTGATGATGACTACAACATGCCGCTTGACTTACGAGACACATACCAGCAGCGTAGGGTCATATCAAAGTCAGACAACTTGCTTGAGTGGTCACAGTACTGGTACAGTACCTGCTACTATGCCCTAACTTGCTTGAGTAGAGTAGTAGTGGAGTAGGACTCTGCTCTACTACTAGCACTAGAGTAGTAGTATGTTCTAATCTAAAATAGTTACAAACTTCAATGCCCGAGCGTGGAACGACTACAAACTGCCATCGGTGCTAACTCCAATCCTGCAAGTCATGGATTTGTTTCTTTTTAACTTTCTGTACGAATTTGTAGCCAGCCTGCAAGTCATGTACACTGTACTGACAGTGGAACCTACAGAGTACTTAGAATACAAGATTAAGGATGCAATTAACTTTTCATAGAGGGAGAATCATACACGCAATTAACTCAAATGGATTGGACGTGACTCTATTATTCTCCAACGGCAACCGACAAATTTCCTCCCGCGGGCTAGAGTAGGTTTCTCGGTTTGCATGCGGGTTTAACGGAGGGGTTTGATGGAGGCGAGGAGGCGTGTTCAGCGGGCGTGCAGTGGACGGCACAATACTATTCGATTTGACAACTATGACTAGTATATTATAAAAAACAAAGAAGAGTAGTATAGATAAAGATAAGAATAGAGACTAGGGAGGAGCACCATCTACTGCTTCGTGGGCTACTCCTACACTCCATTCGGCGGCAGCAACGTCCGCTACAGCCACTCCCTCCTGTGCTCCATTCGGTGGGCGCTGTTGAAATTTGGGGAGCGCACTCTCGCGACTGCTAGCAGCGACAACTTCACCGACGACGACTTCTTCCCCGACTTCGGCAACCTCTTCCTCAACGACATGGGCGACAACCTCAACGCCAATGGTGCTGCTCCCGTTGCACCGTATGTGTTTCGTCCTTCCTGCTCAAATCGTGGTAGAATTCATGTTTCTAGTCCGCTCCTAGATTCGATCTGTTCATCTACTATGCTAGTCCGCATGATTAGTTTAATCTCTGTTATAGCCGCCATGTTTTATTTTGTAGTAAATCTCGTAGTAACTTGCTCATATATTCAATCGCGCGAACATCCCCTACAGCCACTCCCTGCTTCATGGAAGGCTCGGTCGATGCCTCCAAGGAGCCCTTCATCTATCGCTATGAGTGCTCGGTGCCGTTTTGGGGCTCGCCGGCGGACATCGTGCATCACCTGATGCAGGCGTGCGGCAATCACTACTGGCCCTTGGCGAAGAACATCAAGTACGAGACGTGCTACCCATTCACCGTGATGGAGACGCTGGAGGATCAGCGACGCCTGCTAGTCTTGAAGGAGGACCGCAGCGTCTTCCTCTTGATCGTGGCCACCGGCGAGACCCGCGCAGGCCGCCGCCACATCTCTGTAGTGTGCGTCAGGGGCGATGCCGCTGACGCTGACACTGACACGAGGCCGATGTATGGGTGCGTGATCACTATTACTACCCCTCGGAGGTCCGTGGGCGGCGACAGTGGCTACGCCAAGCATACTTGGACTCTGCCAAGCTGGGATTTTCCCGCCGATGTGGACATGGAAGACACACGGTGTTATTTGACCACCCCCAACAATGTGCACGGGGACTCCAAGGAGGTTCACCTGGACATCTGTATATTCAAGTTAAATGTTGATCATTAGTCTTTGCTCAATGTAATCCGTTGTCTAAGCATGTGGAGACTTCCATGCATGATCTTTCTCTATTGGAGTATCCTGCATGAATAAAAGTGTATCCATTTATGGTTTAGTCTAGAATCTTCCATGTATGAATTTTTACTACAGTACTGGTGAAATACTTATGATGAACCATTTCTTACATATCCTCCGCCCCTTCCAAGTCATCCTGATTTAATCCTCCGCCTAGGTGTATAAGGGCATGGTTACTACTTAAATAGTATAGCCACTGTTGACTATAAGAAAGTGCCATGTCATCTCAGATTCAACATGTATAACAATGGATACTCAAAACTAATTCTTGAAGATCATTTCCGCAAAGCACAATAAGAGTTATTTCTTCACAAGTTTTGGATGCAGGTTGAACAGTTGAACGCTTTTGTTTGCAAACGATGCTTTTTTATCTATTAAACCCAGATGTTTGTGAGCTCTAGAGATGAAATAATATCCGAACAAACCTATCGATACCCGTTACACATGAGATGACCCCCACATCCTTTGTCAAAATAAACAACTCCCCGATCAATGCATTTCACTCTTCCGTGCAACACGCGGGCACCTTACTATAGATTAGTACGACCAAAAATTGGACTAACATGTCACACCCTGATTTTCATGCCACAACACCTAATCTAATAAATCATGATAAATTGTGGTTTGACAAAAACTTTTGAGTGTTTGGTCTTTGCTTGATTTGATTTTTGTCAGCTGTTTGCAAGTGCTCTAAAAATCAAATAAATCCTCCAACTCTTATACTCCTTATCTTTGATCCAAAAAACCTTGCCCAATGATCATGCCATGTGTATAGGACATAAAAATAATTTCTTACAAAAATAATTTGGCCAAATAGTATTTTCAAAAATTATTTTTCCAAAAACCCTTGAATTGAGATTTGCACTGCAAGTACTTAATTAAGGGTAGCAACAATCTTTCCAAAAATATATTTGACTCCTATTAGATATAGGGCACCCGAAACCATAAAAATATAATTTTAAAAGTTATTTTACTATTTTATTGAAAGGCTTTTTCTTAAGGCCAGAAATGTTCTTTAATAGGTTAAAATTATTTTAAAGCTTTAAAAATATTTGGGAAAAATTAGGGAGACTCAATGGACATATAGTTTCGATATATAAGAGTTTCAACACATGGTCATTTTCAAAATATTGGTCAAATCCCTCAAAAACCCCTTCTGGATATTTCAAGATTTTGAAATATTTACAAAGGAAATATTCTCCAAAAATTCCAAGAAAATTCTAGCATGTAACCTATGACATTTTTGATGATCTTGACAAGTACCATGTCATGGAGAATAGTATAACCCCATGAAATCCCCTCAAAACCATTCCTGTCCATTTTGAAGTTTGAGCAACTTTACACTGCCAAACATGTCCAAATGTTCTCAAACCTTGTGAACATGCTCAAATGGTCTAATAATTCATCTAGACCAAATGGCACAAGTTGGAGAACGAGTCAACTTGATCAAAGATCCCCAAAGCCCTTCCTGTCCAGAACCAAATTTGAACAACTCTACATTGGCAACTTTCTCCTTTGATCTCAACTTTTGTGGACATGTTCAGAACCTCAAATGATGACACTACACCAAGTGGTGCATCATGGAGAATAGATTTGCATGGCTAAATCTTGGAAAGTACATTTCTGTTGATTTCTAGGGCTTACAAAAGTTACATTGGCAACTCTGCCCAAATGGACTAAATCTTGGTGGAACCACTTGTTTTCTCATGCCATTTGGCCCTATCAAGCCTTATGACAAGAGGAGTTCATCTTCTTGCCCAAACCAACATCAGACACCTTCTGCCACTTTACCAAAATCCCATTTTTGGCCTCTTCCACTAATCTCCATGGACTCTACTTTTTACCACAACCCCTCCTAGCCCCCCTCTAGCACCTGGACGCTTTTCTGCCCGAGGAAGCAATGATGGAGGGGGGAAGAACTCCACTTTTCTACTCTCGGCAGCAGCATTTCCACTCTCTCTCAACTCCCTCTTTCCTCCAGTGGATCCCCAGGGCATCCAATGCCATTGCCGCATTGTTTACTCCCCCTTGGAGCTGCCAGACACAAGTGGGCGCGTGAGGGCGCGAGAAAAAGCCGCGGGTGCCGGCCATTTTCGCGCTCTGGAGCACGTCAGCGTGCTCCCGACCGTTGACACCGCGTCCCCCGACCACCTCGAGCCTCCCCATTGCGCCAGTCAAGGTGCCTCGACGTCCGCAACATGCCACCGCGCTGGCCCCCTCCTTTCCCTCTCTGTCCTGCCCGTGCCGCGCGAGCCCAGAGCCGCCCGAGCCCGCCAATGCGCGTGCGAGCTCGTGGCTCCACCCAGAGCTCGCCCTCGCTCCCTCTCTCCCTTCCTGGCGCCCTACTCGACCCCCACGAACGCCGTACACAGCCCCGAGCCTCCTCCCGTGGCCACTGCGGCCATTTCCGTGGGTGCCCGTAGGCCACGTCCACGGTGAGCCATGACCTCGCCATATAAGGCCACCCCTGAGCTCCCTCTCTACTCCTTTGGCTCTCTCTCCCTCCCGTGCACCCTCTGGACCAAGCCATCCCTTTTCTCGTGCCCTCCTTGCATCTCCATGGCCGGAGCAATGCCGCCGGTCTCCGCCTAAATTCACACCACTGAGAGCCCCTCCTCCCCACCTCTTCGTTCCAGAGAAGCACCAGCACCACCGCCAACTCTCCCCGTGCCCCATTTTCTCCTTCCAGTGCTCGCCTTGCCGTGCCCAAACCTCGCCCAAAGCCCCGTCCGCCGGCGTCAAGGCCACCATTGTCTCGGTTCTCCCCAGCCTGCGTGAGACCCATGGATGGGTGCGGCTCCGCCTCCCGAGTCCGTCGGTATGCCGAATGTCGCCGGGGACAGCCGGAGTCGCCGAGAAGAGCACCGGCACCATTTGGCCTTGCTCCCTCTGTCTCTCGTCGCGCCGCGCGGGAGGTTGGAGATGGACCTGCAGGCGGGCCCCGCTCGTCAGTGGCCCAGCCTCCAGGCGACGCTGGCAAGTGGAGGCGGGCCGGGAGAAATCCGCCTCCGACGTGGACCTTGCGCGCGTGCGGCCGAGCCGCTGGGCCGGCCCAGTGGCGCCCTGCTGCTAAACCTCGCCCAGTGCACGCTGCCGCCGCCCAGATCCAGCCCGTTTGGGTAAAAACCTTTTCCTTTTTCTTTTCTGTACAGTTTGTAAAATCCATAAACAATCCAAATTAACTCCAAATTGGGTGGTTCAAATTTCTAGTAGTTCCTAAAATCATTCCCTATCACGTGGTGCTATTTGCACATTTTTCCAGAATCATTTCCTTCACAAATATTTATCAAATCCCCTGTTTGTAATTTCTGTAATGAACTTTAGAAAATCACGGAGAGCCCATTTTTGATCCAAATTCCATGATTCAAATTCCTAGATGTTTATAAATTCAAATTTTAGTTTTTGAACACTTTTACTAATAGTTTCTGTACAACCTCAAATAATGGTCTATTTCTTCATGTATAGCCAACTTTGCAAATTCATAGGAAAATGATTTGAACTCCAAATCCAGTGAGACCAACTCCTAGATGCTTCTAAAATCATGATTTGTTAAATGGGTGCCTTTGCTCATTTTTGAAAAATATATTTTTGTACACTTCTTGCAAATCCATAAACCTCTTGATTCCATCCTATCAAAATGTTTAGAAATATCCACTGACCCAATTCCAATGAAACCACTCTGGTTATATTTCATATAACCAGAGATGTCCTAGAAAAGTCAAATTAATATTTTTAGGGCACTTTTATTTCTGCCTTATTGCGTTGCTTATTGTGATTGTTTCCGACGTCAGTTTACGAAGTAGACGAAGTATTTGGAGAAGGACCAGAAGACTTGAAGACTCTGATGAACCAGGCAAGCAGCCCTTTGACCATGATGAACCTTTTTACATCATAATAGCATTTTCGTTGCTTCACTGAGTGCATGATATACTTTGAATGGCAACCTTGCTAGGCTTGCCTCCGTTGTATACCCCATTGATTCTTGCATTGTTCATGACTCTATCCTTGTTTAGAGTTGTGTTGGTGGGTTGTAGAAATATGCTATAGTAGATGGCTACGCAAAGTGGGTCAGGGTTATGCATGGAAAGAAACAAGTGGGGTTTGACATACTTGCAATCAGCCCCAGTGGGTGCCACTAATGCCCCTGGGAGAAGATGATGAATTAGGTCATTACTTGGTGGGGAGGTAGTGTACCGAGGCTTGATGAAAGTGTTGTTTACAGAGATGGATTAGATTTAAGATTGTCTACCGTCCCAACCAAACATGTACAACCACACTACCCCT
Organism: Aegilops longissima; assembly: GCA_021605205.1. NCBI lineage: Eukaryota > Viridiplantae > Streptophyta > Magnoliopsida > Poales > Poaceae > Aegilops > Aegilops longissima. The sequence goes on from CM038677.1 coordinate 406,904,680, forward strand.
TATGGGACGGGGCATTATTGATTACCTAGTTCGTGCTAGCATGGATGCCCGCATTACTAGTGACGGGAGAGTTGTTGGTGCGCTCTCTCGGGACGGGGTCGTGCTTGGATAGGCGGCCATGACTGTTTTCACAGGGCACCGGATACACCGTTGGTACCCCCGTGCATGTGAGATGTGATGAATATGGGAGCGTGGCTCCACCAAATTAAATTGTGAAAATATATGGCACGGGGGCTGTTACCAATCGAGTGGACTCTATGTTGATCACGACTAGGGAAAGGTAGTGATCGGGTGCTTACCCCGGGTACTTAAGGTACTGCGGGTCGTGGATGACACGAAAGCTTCCCGGATCTTGTGGGTAAAGTGTGCAACCTCTGCAGAGTGTTAAACTATTCGAATAGCCGTGTCCACGGTCAAGGACAGTTGGGTGGTGCTGCTTAGACTATGTCCATATGTTTGTGACAAACAACACAGATTGGTAATATTGTTGATATGATTCGTGCGGAAGTCACGATGATATGAATATGAGTTGTTCATAACTCTTTCTCGAGGTTGAAGTCTGTAACCTCCTGATACTTGTTGTAGACACATTCATGTCCTTGGTAAATGTTGATCATACTTGCATGAGAAAAACTAGATTTCCGCAAAAATGCCAATTAAGTAGTAGAGCTTTGCATAATTATTTTGTTATCACACTTGGGTTGCTTGCGAGTACATTCAAAGTACTCATTGGCTTGCCACTGGTTATTTTATTGGCCAGGCACGAAAGACAAGGCATACTGAAGAGTTCTTTGGTGACGATCGTAAGAGCTAGGACGCTTCCCAATGTAATGCCCGTAGGGTTAAGGCGATGGCATGGGTCCAAGTTATCGACGAAGATTTCCGCTACAATGTTATACTCAAGACTTGACCATAATGGTCCTACTTGTGTAATACGGTATGGATGTAAGACTCTTGTTATTCAGCTTCTGTGTGTTCAGTGAGCATTGATCTCTGGGATCACTGTACACGTGCATTCGGTGATCACGACTTATGAGTCGGGGTCCCCACAGAGCTGGTATTAGAGCCATCCTGACTGTAGGAAGCCTTAGTTAGCATGGTCGTTAGTTAGGGAGGGAGTAGTTAGCATGGTCGTTAGTTAGCTGGTATTAGAGCCATCCTGACTGCGGGGAACCCATCACCGGTGGCCATCTTCATCATCCCGGCGCTATCCATGACGAGGAGGGAGTAGTTCACCCTCGGGGCTGAGGGTATGTACCAGTAGCTATGTGTTTGATCTCTCTCTCTCTCGTGTTCTCTCTCGTGTTCCCTATATGGCACGATCTTGATGTATCCCGAGCTTTGCTATTGTAGTTGGATCTTATGATGTTTCTCCCCCTCTACTCTCTTGTGATGAATTGAGTTTCCCCTTTGAAGTTATCTTATCGGATTGAGTCTTTTATGAGAACACTTGATGTATGTCTTGCCGTGTTTATCTGTGGTGACAATGGGATATCATGTGCCACTTGATGTATGTTTTGGTGACCAACTTATGGGTTCCGCCCATGAACCTATGCATAGGGGTTGGCACACGTTCTTGACTCTCCGGTAGAAACTTTGGGGCACTCTTTGAAGTACTTTGTGTTGGTTGGATGAATCTGAGATTGTGTGATGCATATCGTATAATCATGCCCATGGATACTTGAGGTGACAATGGAGTATCTAGGTGACATTAGGGTTTTGGTTGATTTGTGTCTTAAGGTGTTATTCTAGTATGAACTCTTTTATAGATTGATCCGAAAGAATAGCTTTGAGGTGGTTTCGTACCCTACCATAATCTCTAAGTTTGTTCTCCGCTATTAGTGCCTTTGGAGTGACTCTTTGTTGCATGTTGAGGGATAGTTATATGATCCAATTGTGTTATTATTGTTGAGAGAACTTGCACTAGTGAAAGTATAAACCCTAGGCCTTGTTTCCTATCATTGCAATACCGTTTATGCTCACTTTTACCACTTGTTACCTTGCTGTTTTTATATTTTCAGATTACAAAAACCTATATCTACCATCCATATTGCACTTGTATCACCATCTCTTCGCCGAACTAGTGCACCTATACAATTTACCATTGTATTGGGTGTGTTGGGGACACAAGAGACTCTTTGTTATTTGGTTGCAGGGTTGCTTGAGAGAGACCATCTTCATCCTACGCCTCCCACGGATTGATAAACCTTAGGTCATCCACTTGAGGGAAATTTGCTACTGTCCTACAAACCTGTGCACTTGCAGGCCCAACAACGTCTACAAGAAGAAGGTTGTGTAGTAGACATCAAGCTCTTTTCTGGTGCCGTTGCTGGGGAGGTTAGTGCTTGAAGATATATCTTTATATCTTGCAATCGAATCTTTTTGTTTCTTGTTTTAGCACTAGTTAGTTTATAAAAGAAAATTACAAAAAAATGGAATTGAGTTTGCCTCATACGCTTCATCTTTTTAATATCTTTCATGAGTATGATGGAAAGGAAAATTGTGCCAAAGTACTAGAAGAAGAATTAAATAGAATGCTTGACATAAAATATGTGAATGGTGAGCATGATTGCAATGTTGTTAGTATGAATACCTTGAATATCCATGATGCTAATGATATGCAAAGCCACAAGCTTGGGGAAGCTACGTTTGATGAAGATCATATTTTTTGTCCCCCAAGCTTTGATGAGCAAATTTACTATGATGAAAGCATGCCTCCTATCTATGATGATTATTGTGATGACACGTATGCTATAAAGAATAATGATAACCATGAAACTTGTCATCTTGATCTTAATTTTCAATCACATGATAGCTATTTTGTTGAGTTTGCTCCCACTATTATTCATGAGAAGAATTTTGCTTATGTGGAGAGTAGTAAATTTTCTATGCTTGTAGATCATGAAAAGAATGCTTTAGGTTCTGGTTATATTTTTGAATTCATTCATGATGCTACTGAGAATTATTATGAGGGGGGAATGTATGCATGTAGGAATTGCAATAATATCAAGTTTCCTCTCTATGTGCTTAAAATCTTGAAGTTATGCTTGTTTTACCTTCCTATGCAAGTTGATTCTTGTTCCCATAAGTTGTTTTCTCACAAAATCCCTATGCATAGGAAGTGGGTTAGGCTTAAATGTGCTAGTCATATTCTTCATGATGCTCTCTTTATGTTTCAATTCTTATCTTTTTGTGAGCATTATTGAAATCATCATGCCTAGCTAGGGGCGTTAAACGTTAGCGCTTGTTGGAAGGCAACCCAATTTTATTTTAGTTTCTTACTTTTTGGTTCTGTTTAGTAATAAATAATCCATCTATCTTCTGTTTAGATGTGGTTTTGTGTTTTAATTAGTGTTTGTGCCAAGTGGAACCTTTGGGAAGACTTGGGTGAAGTCTTTATGATCATGCTGTAAAAAACAGAAACTTTAGCGCTCACGAGACTAGCTAGAACTTTTTTACTGGAGAGTGCTATTTAGTTGATTCGTTTTTAAGATGATTACTAGAAAAATTCCTCAGGTCCACCAATTTATTTTAGAATTTTTGGAGTTCCATAAGTTTGCGTTAGTTACAGATTACTACAGACTGTTCTGTTTTTGACAGATTCTGTTTTTCGTGTGTTGTTTGCTTATTTTGATGAATCAATGGCTAGTAAAATAGTTTATAAACCATAGAGAAGTTGGAATACAGTAGGTTTAACACCAATATAAATAAAGAATGAGTTAATTACAGTAACTTGAAGTGGTGTTTTGTTATCTTTCGCTAACCTAGCTTACGAGTTTTCTGTTAAGTTTTGTGTTGTGAAGTTTTCAAGTTTTGGGTAAGGATTCGATAGACTACGAAATAAGGAGTGGCAATAGCCTAAGATTGGGGATGCCCAAGGCACCCCAAGGTAATATTCAAGGACAACCAAGAGCCTAAGCTTGGGGATGCCCCCGGATGGCATCCCCTCTTTCGTCTTCGTTCATCGGTAACTTTACTTGGAGCTATATTTTTATTCACCACATGATATGCGTTTTGCTTGGAGCGTCATTTTCTATTGTTAGTATTTGCTTGCTGTTATTTAGAATAATGTTTTGCATCTTTAGTTTCAATAAAAATGTCGAGGATAGCTTTTACCATGCTTATTTTGCAAGTATACATGTTGCTGTTTGAAAACAGAAAGTTTACCGTTGTTGCAAAAATTCCCTAGAAAAGTCAGAGAGTGGTATAATGTTGAATCTTTTTGCATATTGATCTCTGATAATTTATTACAGTGGGAATTTTAGTTCATAACTTTTGGAGTTAGGGAAGTATTGATACTCTTGCATTCTTTACAGACTGTACTGTTTTGGCAGATTGCTGTTATGTTTGCATTGTTTGCATATGTTTGCTTGTTTAATGATTCTATTTAAGGATAGGAGTATTAAATATGCAGAGGCATTTAGTATGCAATGTTGAATAATAATGTTAGTGATTTGTTACAGTAGAAAATGATAAGGTTTTGCATTGGTTTATACTAACCTATCTCACGAGTTCTTGTTGAGTTTGTTGTGAATGAAGCTTTTGATAAAAAGAGAAACCATGATATTAGAGGAATTAAGGAGACACAAAAGTTCAAGCTTGGGGATGCCCCGGTAGGCATCCCACCCTTCTTCTTCAACAACTATCGGTTATTGTCGGTTGAGCCTAAGTTTTTGCTTCTTCACATGAGTTGTGCTATCCTTGCAATGTAGTTTTCTTTAGCTTTGCTTGATGTTTGAATAAAGTACCAAGATCTAAAATTCTTAAATAAGAGAGAGTCTTCACATAGTTACATAATTATTCGACTACTCATTGATCTTCACTTATATCTTTCGGAGTAGTTTGTTGTTTGCTCTAGTGCTTCACTTATATCTTTTAGAGCATGGTGGTAGTTTTATTTTGAATAAATAAATGATCTCTAGTGCTTCACTTATATTATTTTGAGAGTCTTAAATAGCATGGTAATTCGCTTAAATAATCCTAATATGCTAAGCATACAAGATTTGTAAGAATTCTTACGAGTGTGTTGAATACTAAGAGAAGTTTGATGCTTGATGATTGTTTTGAAATATGAAGATGGTGATATTAGAGTCATGCTAGTTGAGTAGTTGTGAATTTGAGAGATACTTGTGTTAAAGTTTGTGATTCCCGTAGCATGCACGTATGGTGAACCGTTATGTGATGAAGTCGGAGCATGATTTATTTATTGATTGTCTTCCTCATGAGTCGCGGTCGGGGACGAGCGATGGTCTTTTCCTACCAATCTATCCCCCTAGGAGCATGCGCGTAATACTTTGCTTTGATAACTTGTAGATTTTTGCATTAAGTATATGAGTTCTTTATGACTAATGTTGAGTCCATGGATTATATGCACTTTTCCTCCTTCCACCATTGCTAGCCTCTCTAATACCGCACACTTTTCGCCGGTATCATACACCCACCATATACCTTCCTCGAAACAGCCACCATACCTACCTATCATGGCATTTCCATAGCCATTCCGAGATATATTGCCATGCAACTTTCCACCGTTCCGTTTATTATGACACGCTCCATCATTGTCATATTGCTAGCATGATCATGTAGTTGACATTGTATTTGTGGCAAAGCCACCGTTCATAATTCTTTCATACATGTCACGCATGAGTCATTGCACATCCCGGTACACCGCGGAGGCATTCATATAGAGTCATATTTTGTTCTAAGTATCGAGTTGTAATTCATGAGTTGTAAGTAAATAAAGTGTGATGATCATCATTTTTAGAGCATTGTCCCAGCGAGGAAAGGATGATGGAGACTATGATTCCCCCACAAGTCGGGATGAGACTCCGGACAACAAAAAGAGAAAAAAAGAGGCCACAAAAAAAAGAGAAAAGGCCCAAATAAAAAAATTAAAAAAATTAGAGAAAAAGAGAGAAGGGACAATGCTACTATCCTTTTACCACACTTTTGCTTCAAAGTAGCACCATGATCTTCATGATAGAGAGTCTCTCATTTTGTCACTTACATATACTAGTGGGAATTTTTCATTATAGAACTTGGCTTGTATATTCCAATGATGGGCTTCCTCAAAATGTCCTAGGTCTTCGTGAGCAAGCGAGTTGGATGCACACCCACTTAGTTTCTTTTTGAGCTTTCATACACTTATAGCTCTAGTGCATCCGTTGCATGGCAATCCCTACTCAGTCACATTGATATCTATTGATGGACATCTCCATAGCCCGTTGATACGCCTAGTTGATGTGAGACTATCTTCTCCCTTTTTGTCTTCTCCACAACCACCATTCTATTCCACATATAGTGCTATATCCATGGCTCACGCTCATGTATTGCGTGAAGATCGAAAAAGTTTTGAAAATGTTAAAGTATGAAACAATTGCTTGGCTTGTCATCGGGTTGTGCATGATTTAAATACTTTGTGTGGTGAAGATAGAGCATAGCCGCACTATATGATTTTGTAGGATCACTTTCTTTGGCCATGTTATTTTGAGAAGACATAATTGCTTTGTTAGTATGCTTGAAGTATTATTATTTTTATGTTTATATGAACTTTTGTCTTGAATCTTTCGGATCTGAATATTCATATCACAAGTAAGAAGAATTACATTGAAATTATGCCAACTAGCATTCCACATCAAAATTATCATTTTTATCATTTACCTACCGAGGACGAAGCAGGAATTAAGCTTAGATGCTTGATACGTCTCCAACGTATCTATAATTTTTGATTGCTCCATGCTATATTATCTACTGTTTTGGGCAATATTGGGCTTTATTATCCACTTATATATTATTTTTGGTACTAACCTATTAGCCGGAGGCCCAACCCAGATTTGTTGTTTTATGCCTATTTCAGTGTTTCGAGGAAAAGGAATATCAGACGGAGTCAAAACGGAACGAAATCAACTCGAGAAGTTATTTTTGGAAGAAAACCCACCTGATGGACTTGGACTCCACGTCAGAAGATACGGGAGGTGCTCATGAGGGTGGGGGCCGTGCCCACCCCCTAGGGCGCGCCCCCTGCCTCATGGGGCCCCCGTAGCTCCACCGACGTACCCCCTGCACCCATATATACCTATGTATCATAAAACTTCCAGAACAGAGAATAGATCGGGAGTTCCGCCGCAGCAAGCCTCCATAGCCACCAAAAACCTCTCGGGAGCCCGTTCCGGCACCCTGCCGGAGGGGGAACCCATCACCGGTGGCCATCTTCATCATCCTGGCGCTATCCAAGACGAGGAGGGAGTAGTTCACCCTCGGAGCTGAGGGTATGTACCAGTAGCTATGTGTTTGATCTCTCTCTCTCTCATGTTCTCTCTCGTGTTCCCTCTATGGCACGATCTTGATGTATACCGAGCTTTGCTATTGTAGTTGGATCTTATGATGTTTCTCCCCCTCTACTCTCTTGTGATGAATTGAGTTTCCCCTTTGAAGTTATCTTATCGGATTGAGTCTTTTATGAGAACGCTTGATGTATGTCTTGTCGTGTTTATCTGTGGTGACAATGGGATATCATGTGCCACTTGATGTATGTTTTGGTGACCAACTTGCGGGTTCCGCCCATGAACCTATCATAGGGGTTGGCACATGTTCTTGACTCTCCGGTAGAAACTTTGGGGCACTCTTTGAAGTACTTTGTGTTGGTTGGATGAATCTGAGATTGTGTGATGCATATCGTATAATCATGCCCACGGATACTTGAGGTGACAATGGAGTATCTAGGTGATATTAGGGTTTTGGTTGATTTGTGTCTTAAGGTGTTATTCTAGTACAAACTCTTTAATAGATTGATCCGAAAGAATAGCTTTGAGGTGGTTTCGTACCCCTACCATAATCTCTACGTTTGTTCTCCGCTATTAGTGGCTTTGGAGTGACTCTTTTGTTGCATGTTGAGGGATAGTTATATGATCCAATTGTGTTATTATTGTTGAGAGAACTTTCACTAGTGAAAGTATGAACCCTAGACCTTGTTTCCTATCATTGCAATACCGTTTACGCTCACTTTTACCACTTGTTACCTTGCTGTTTTTATATTTTCAGATTACAAAAACCTATATCTACCATCCATATTGCACTTGTATCACCATCTCTTCGCCGAACTAGTGCACCTATACAATTTACCATTGTATTGGGTGTGTTGGGGACACAAGAGACTCTTTGTTATTTTGTTGCAGGGTTGCTTGAGAGAGACCATATTCATCCTACGCCTCCCATGAATTGATAAACCTTAGGTCATCCACTTGAGGGAAATTTGCTACTGTCCTATAAACATGTGCACTTGCAGGCCCAACAACGTCTACAAGAAGAAGGTTGTGTAGTAGACATCACTAATCTATCGACTGGCTTCTCTCTCAAACACACACACACACACACACACACACACACACACACACACACACACACACACACACACACACACACACACACACACACACACACACACACACACACACACTACCCGGCACCGAAGGAGTAGGGTGGCACATCGATCTTGATAATAATCTATCTACTCCTCTTTCAAACACACACACACACACACACACTCGCTAGTTGTGCTTCATGCCTACCGCACACACTCGACACGCCTTTCTCTCCCCCCAACAATGATAGCGGAAGGGTGACAACTCGATCCGATCATAATCTGTCCATTGGTTTCTCTCTCAAACATTGTGTCTCGGTGCCTCGCTCGGTAGCCCCTCGATATGTAGACTTCTCGCACAGACAGCTGTAGTGACGAAGACGCTGAACCCAGTGTGCCTTGTTTTACCGGCCTCATGTGATAGTTTTCACCCTGTTTTCGATAATTAACAAGGCAACCTTTTCTTTGTTACTACTAGTGAATCTGAAATCATTCGGGCAGATTTAAAATATATCACTTCAACCCAATTATCGCAGCAAATATTTTAAAAGAAATTAGCTAGCTGCCCGTGCGCTGTACGGAACATCAAGATGCATTTGTATGAGTAGTTTATCTTGTGAGAGAAAAGGTTGAACGAGGGAAGGCCTTATTTGCGAACGTGGAGAGACGTGTGGGTATATTTTGCAGAATTACCACGTTTCTTTCCTATCCGTTAGATATAAACCGACGGCTCAGTATTGCAGGATGGCATGCACACCATCATCACTAACTCTGTTTTCTACTCCCTCCGTTCGAATATTTGTCATCAAAATGGATAAAAGAGATGTATCTAAAACTAAAATACGCCTAGATACATTTCCTTTTATCCATTTTGATGACAAGTATTTCGACGGAGGAGTATTTGTCTTTTAGAGATTTCAACAAGTGACTATGACCGGACCTTACCAACATACTCAAAAAAGTAGTCCGTAATTTTGATGTTACCCTGTTTTCTTGGCGGTGCGGTGCCATCTGGATACCTCATAAATAAATCAAGGACAAATCTGACCCTTCCCGAAAAGACATACAGCAAAATGAGTGAATCTACACTCTAAAATATGTCTACATACACATCCGTATGTGGTAGTCCATTTGAAATATGAAAAGACAAATATTTAGGAACTAATGGAGTATATATAAGAGTAGACATGGAGATATATCTCCAAATGGTCTACAACAAAAATGTGTTTGGGCTGGTTAGCGCGGATGCTCGCAACGCAATGACATGAGTTCGAATTCTGTCTTTTAACTTTATATTTTTATATTATATATTACTCTACTTATTTATAATATACTTCTTTCACTACTGTACTGATAGTGGAACCCACAGAGTATTTAGAATACAAGATTAAGGATGGACTTGTTTCTTTTTAACTTTCTGTACGAAGCTGTAGCCACCCTGCAAGTCACGTGTACATTGTACATGCAATTAAATTTTTATAGAGGGAAAATCATACATGCAATTAACTCAAATGGATTGGATGTCACTCTATTATTTCCGGCATAAAGAGCATCTCCAACGGCAGCCGGCAAATTTCCTCCCGCTTCCTTAAGCGGAGGATTTACATCAAACGCCAGCGCATACATTTTACAACTCTAACCAACCAGATGAAATTCGTGCAAACACGATGATTTCATATAAGCATGAAGGATTTCGATAAAAATCCGGATCTTCATATAAACATGATGGAGTTCATTACATTTACATGAACTAAGAGGTGCCAATCCGCTCTCTTGTATAATTAATACTCCTCCGTCCGAAATACTTGTCCTAGAAATGGATGTATCTAGACTTATTTTAGTTCTAAATGGCCGCCCGCAGATCCCTTTGTCTTCCTCATGTCCGCCGACACTTGCGGGTCGAGAAGGTCCTCGGAAGAGACGGCAGCAAAGAAACCGCTGAATCATGGTCGCCGCCTTGGCGGTGGCTTTCATGGGTCCCAAGTGGCGGCGGCCTCCGTGTTCTACTTGTCCTCGGCGATGGCGGCGACACGGAGAAGCTGGCCACCGACTCGCCGCTCTCCACGCACCAAGCTTCGCTCTGCTCGCATGGCGCTGCCGCAGTACGGGAGGCGCGCCACGAACGGAGGCGCGCCACCGCAGACATCGGTGGCGCGGTACGACGTGGCAGCGACGACGCCCGACGGCGTGCTTCGCCGCCGTGTCGGCGTGGAGCAACTCCCTCTCCTCATCGAGCTGAACTGGAGCGGCGAAGTTGTTGAACCACGCTACCGCTTGGGGCGGCAATCGCTCCGTTAGGCTGCGAGGTTGGTGAAGCACCAGCGGCCTCGCCCATATCCGGAGGGCTCGGCGGGCCACCCAGCCGGGTAATATGCCGTAGAACGGCTCATCGGAAGCCATCAGAAGAGTGGAGAAAATGGTGAAGGAGGAGATGGGGGAGCGGCGGAGGGGTGCGATTCTTGCCCGCTGTCTGCCTGGCCTCGTGTAAATAGAGGGCGGACGGTAGTAGCTTGGCCGGCGTCTAGCCTCGTTTAAACTGAGGGCGGATGGGAGGAGCTTGGCCGGTGTTGCGTTTAAATCCGGACCGCTCATGAACGGACGTGTGGCCGGAGTAGGATTCTCGGTTTGCATGCGGGTTTAACGGAGGGGTTTAATGGAGGCGACGGGCGTGCAGCGGGCGGCACAGTACTATTCAATTTGACAGCAGTAATGAGCCATCAAATCACAAAGGCCCTCGCCTGCCGTGAAACGGACCGAGCTAGACTGCCTCGCCCTCTAGCCTTTTAAAAAATGTATATACTCCACTTTTGTACAGTAGTAGTATCGATGGATTGCGCCATGGAGCAAAACTTGAAATTAAAAAAGAGGTGGTACATATAGAGAGCGCCACGCCAAATTATGCATATAGTACTATTAAAAAGGCTTGTCACAATAATGGTGTCCAGCACAAGTGCACAACCCACCCCTCAAATAAAACTAAGCACCCTGGAATTCTTTGACAAAACTAAGCACCCTGAAATTCTTTGACAACTAAACTGCTGGCTATATGATGTTGGCCATATATATTGTACGTATATAATGTGAAGAAACGAGTGGTAGTACTATACCAACTACAAGATGAAATGTAAGAAATACTAATATGTACGTAATGAAGAGTTAAAGTAACAAGAAGAAACATAACATAGTTCTGCTGGGGGCTCAGTACAACACACCCCTCAAATTAAATTAAGCACACCTGAAATTGAACTTTGCAACTATTCCGGTAGACACTGCATTAGAACCACCATGAGAAACAACACTGCCACCTTACTGGAGTCCTCATCCACGTCCTCGACTTCGCCCTTGTCCCTCTTCCTCTTGGCCGATACTTCTTTGCTTGAACCGCACACTTGGCTGTTGCTCTTCATCCAACCCTTGTAGATATTGAAGAAGGTAGCCATCCATTGCAGCGTAGTGGATGTGGTCTATATCTAGTACATTCCGCTGCCATGCATGACGATGAAACGGTATGGAGGTTTCTCCAGCCATCAGACGAAGAATGACCCATGGTTCTGCCGTGGTCAGCGTTGAAGGTCGACGAGAGGACACCACCGATTCTTCTGGAGGTCGAAGGTGTTGCCTACAACGAGGCCTATCCGACGCAGGACTTCTTTGTCGTTACCAAAGTCTACAGTAACAAATTCGACTTGGTTGCTCTCGAGGAAGTCCTTAAAATCATGGTACTCAACGTCGGCTTGACATATGTGGTAGACCAAGCATAAGTCATGCACGCAAACCTGGATCACGGCGGGCTTCTTCCTCTCCTCGTCCTTTAGATCCTTCTCTCGTCCCAGGACTGTGGTGTACTCAACATCTAGCCCAGCGACCCAATCATCATCTGAGTCTTCGAACATGCGTCTGAAGCGAGAAAGGCATCCTTTCACCGTCACAGAAGAACGGGTGTAGATGACGTCGAACTCATCGCCGGTGATGGTTCTAACCTTGTACTCATCGCCGATCGGGGAGATTTGGGATGCCATGGATTTGGGAGGAGGGTTAGGATTAGTGGAACTGCTGTAATGTGAATGGACGGGACGACTAGGAGCGAACCGCTGTAGTATTGAAGGACGTGCGGGGACGAGTAGGAGCGAACTGCCAGCGTGCGAACAGCAGGGTAGTGGCTTTCCATTCTCCCATGATACGGGCTTCCGAGAGCCCTTGGATCTGAGATCGAATGGTTGCATGGCGTGATTTTAGAACTATGGGTGAATATCCTATCCTGGAGGGTTATTCTGCAAATTTTCAGCAACTTAGCATGCGATCGCTTGATTCAGATCCAAGGCTGCCAAGAGCCTGTGATCGTGGTCGCGCCACCATGACCGTCGCGTCGCAGGTGCGGTCGCGCCTTTGGAGATTTAACACGGTGCGTTAGGGCTATCCGATGTTGGCATGTCATACATAGTCATCACTTAGTCACTCATACTACAACAAGGTTTTGGCTATAAGGTTGGCTATAAGTGTATTTTTTACTTCTCTCTATCTCTTTCTTCGTATTTTCTCGTCCCATATAATAAGAACGCTTTTGACACTAGTGTAGTGCCAAAACGTTCTTATATTATGGGAAACAGGAGTACTAGTATTTATTGCATTTGCCAAGGAGTGACCTCTTCCAATGAAATGGTGTTGCTAAGTTTGCTTCATTTAATTAGCTATAGACTCAAAATTGTCTTTTCACCTAGGTACACGCGCTTAGCACTGTTTCTTCCTTGGGTCACCAAACTCGTCTCTGTCTTCTTGATTAACTTGCCACATCAAACTTTATGCCTATGTGGCAAGCTTAAGCACCAGAGGAGCAAGTAAGTACAATAGTGCGCTTTACATGGCATTTTTGCATATGTGGAGGAAAGAGAGGCAAGGAAAAGTGGAGAAGTGGGCTCTCATGCAAGAGCCAGCCTCTACTACATGGTGGAGCATTGGGAGAGGCACCAGATGGAGGTGGTCAGAATCGGAGACTCACGCCGGTCGTGGCGCCAGCTTAAAATGATAATGGCAAGTCAAATCACGGGCCCCACCTGTCCAAAGAAGAACTCATTTGTCAAATCACACAGCCCTACGCTTGCAGCAGCCTACTCCCTCGCTCTTCTCGCGTCTCTGTCGAACCGACTAGGCGGAACTGCCCGCCCACCGCAGCAGAAAAGCCCGTAGTATACTCCCTCCGCCTAGGTGACCAAGGTGGAGAGGAAAACGAGAGAACTTAATGTTTAGTATTTGCTAAGGCTGGTTGTAATGGTACTAGCCTTAGCAATTTTGATGAGGTGTCATAGAATTAAATGAAGAAAGAGAGAGAGTTGAGTACTATGTGTCATACATGGCAATAAATAAAGTACTACATGCTACTAATATATGATACATGGCGCAGGAGTACTAAGTATTATTAATACAGTTTTGCTAGAACTCATCTAGACGAAATATAATTTGGTCTCATTCATCTTTTATAGCCATTGGATGTGATGCTATATAAGATGCGTGTGTGCTGACGTGGGTTGTATTTGTTCTTGTGCAACGAACTGACCACTGCATGTCATGTTTGATAGTCTGAAGTCATTAAAAGCATACAAGCCCCACATCTCTTCTTGGTTGATTCCTCTATTTATGTCAAAAAATAAGAAACAACGTGAGAGTTAATGCACCACGCCTATGTGTTTACTATTTGGTTTTCGTAAGATGACTTAATACTCACCTAGACGGAGGGAGTATCCGATTTGACAATGGGCGCGCAGTTCCGATACGGCTTTAATGCGCATTTAGGAGGGAGTAGCAGTTCCTGATATGTTGAACGGCCAATGCATCCTCCTTCAATTAATGCATGAGGGAAGTAATGGGAGGAGGTACGGGAAAAGAGGCTGCACGATGTGAATGCAACGCAGTTTGCCCTCCTTGCCCTCATATAAAGGCGCCCCTCCATTCCAATGCATCTACCACATCGTACGCACGTAAGCATTTGCCTAGGCACCTACACTAAGTGAAAGTGCGTTATATCGACTAGAGGGGGGGGGGGTGAATAGGCGATTTTTATGAATTCTTCAATGAGGAATTTGCCGGTGAGGAAATTCCTTAGTGAAGAACTACTTGCGGCGGAATAAGTACTCAGAAGTAAGCATAACATAATGCGGGCATGGTCATCATGATGAAATGAAGACAATCACAGAGTACAGAAAGTGTAAACACAGGATAGCACAAGATGAAGACAAACAGACTGAATAAATTGAACTAAGGAAATTGAGAAAGTCTTCAGTCAAAGTCTTCAAACACAGATATGAATGAACACTCAACACAATAATGAGGAAATGAAAGAGTTGAGGAAATAGAACCAGTTAGGTTGGTGAAGACAATGATTTGGTAGACCAGTTCCAACTGCTGTCTCTGGTTATACGTCTGGTTGGAGCGGCCGAGTATTTAAACTCGAGGACACACAGTCCGGACACCCAATCGAGAGCACGCAGCTCAGACACCAAGTCCTCACCGTATTCTCCTTGAACTATGGTCACACAGACCTGGTAAGTCTTCAGGCGACTTCCAAACCTTCACAGACTTGGTCACTCGGTGATCCACAATTCCTCTTGGATGCTCTAGACCATGACGCCTAACCGTCTGGAAGAAGCACAGTCCTCAAAGGTAATAAGCGTCGGATCCATGCAGATCAATCTCTTGATGATGCTCAATCACTTTGGGTTTGTAGGGTTTGGTTTTGGGTTTTCCTCACTTTCGATGATTTTCGCCAAAGTCCTCGGAGGATGGGTTGCTCTCAAATGACAAGTGTCAAGTTCTCTCGAGCAGCCAACCAGCTAGTGGTTGTAGGGGCGGCTATTTATAGCCTAGGAACAGCCCGACATGATAAGACATAAATGCCCTTCAATGATATGACTGTTAGGTGGATAAGATATTTTGGGACAGTCATGCGTAGCACAACAACGGTCGGAAATTTGATTCTCAAATTCCTCGGGGCTATCATGTTCTCATTGTAGGCAATCCGACTTTGGCGAATTCCTAACTCCTCGGTCCGAACAAATTCTCGTGACTGTAAGAACTTCGTCTCTGTCACTAAAGAAATTAACTGAGCTGTATGAGATTTCCAAAGGCTTCACTCGAAGGGATTGGTAGGTGTAGGATTTTGAGTTGAGCATCACATGGAAATTTTTCCTTAGTATTTTTTTTGACTATACACAGTAGGGCAAAACCCCACTGCAATTTTTATATTATCAAAACAAGCAGAGTACAAACAAACAAGGCTTGAGAAAATCCCATAAAAAAATAAAAACTAGCCTGAAAAAGCTAAAAGAACTCAAAGAAACTAAAAAAACTAAAACTACAAGAGTTACAGGACAAGGGTGTCCAACCAGGAACAGAAAGAAACTGAAAACTTCTCCTTAATTCTGAATTTGAGCAGGTGTAGTTCTATGAGGAAAATGAATTTCCATCAATCAATGCTGGTTGGAATGCGATTGAAAATCTTATCATTCCTGACTATCCAAATGGCCCAAGATGCAATGATAATGATCTCCATGGAAAAAGGTTGATGTATGTTGCTCCTTAAGTCTGGAATGGCTTCTATGATGGTGAGGTTCCTTTGTCCATTAGGGCGAGAATATCCCAACAAGCGTAGCAAAAGGGCAGGTCCGTAAGAGGTGCCGGAGAGTTTCTTCCTGCTGGCAATTGAGTGTAGCACAATTATAGTTGTCAAGATGAAAAGATTTCCTTCTTAGCAGATTCACGGTATTGAGCCTATCATGAAGAAGCGTCCAAAAGAAAACCTTGTGCTTTGGCTAGGCGTAACATTTCCAAATCCAATTGAACTGTCTTTGGTACAATTTTAACACCTATCAAAATTTTGTAAGCTTTAGCCACTGAAAAATGTTATTTCCCCACATATAACTCCATGTATCCAAGTGCTCATCGGATGCGATCTTTTGAGGGTGTCACAAATTTCTTCCATGAGTTCAAATTCCGAAAAAGCCTCCTGGTCAAAGGTAGGTGAAACAAATCTTCCAAGTATTCAAACATAAGCACAGATTGCACAGAGAGGTTCGATCTCGACAAAGGAGTAAAGATGAGGGAATAATTGGTTCGCATAAGAAGTGTGCCGAGATCGACCAAAACAGAGCAGATTTACCATCTCCTATTGTGCATCTAGCCATGGATTTGTAACTATCAATGAGCCCGAGGTTACATTTCCACCAAAAGACCCTTCCCAATTGTGACCTGTAGTATGCCATTGTCATAATAAGCCTCCCAAATGAGATTGACCCAAGGGATGTTTTCTCTATTGTAGAACTTGTGGAGGTTCTTGAGCAACAGGGCTTGGTTTTGAACAAAGATGTTCATAACTCCAAGGCCTCCCTGATTTTTGGCCTACAAACAAGGGACCAAGCTACCAAAGCTGGTCTGTGATCCTCCAAATCTGGCCCCTCCAAAGACAAAGGCCTCAAATATTTGTTAACCTGGTTTTGATAGTTATAGGAACATCAAGACAGCCCATGAAGTAAATAATAAGAGAACTTAGCACCGACTTGACCAATGAAGTCTTCCAAAAAGAGACATAAAAGAAGATAAGCCCACTAGTTTTTTGCTATTCTTCTCACTAAAGGCAAACACTTTGCTCCACTGTTGGTTTATGAAGCCCTAAAGGCATGCCCAGATAATTGAAGGGAAAGATCCTTTCAAACAGTTCAAAGTACCACCAAAATTTCCATTTTTCATCACTCACATTGATTGGTATCATATTTGATTTGTCAGAGTTCACCTTTAACCCAAAGAGCATCTGCAAATGTGTGAAGAAGGGCTTTAAGACAATGGAGTTGTGGGGCATCACTTGCATGAGAATCAGGGTATCATCTGCATACTGAACTATGGGAAAGTCTGGACATGACTGAACTTGCAAAGGTGAAATGAGAAGGCCCAAGTTCATTGCCCTATTCATGATTGATTGAAGGAGGTCTGCAGCCAACACAAAAAGGAGGGGAGAGAGTGGATCCCCTTGTCTCACTCCTCTGAGGCAATAAAAATTTTTCCCAGGAATGCCATTAAGAAGTACTTGTGAAGAAGCAGAAGTAAATAGCATTTGAATCCATCCAATCCATCTTTCTCCAAAACCCTTTGCTCTGAGGATATCAATGATTGTAGAATGCTCAATGAGATCGAAAGCTTTTTCAAAATCTAGCTTAAGCACAACAATTTCCTCCTTAGATTTGTGGCATTGATGTAGGTACTCATAAGCCCAACCAAGACAGTCATGAATAGCTCTTTCCTTAAGGAAACCATACTGATTTATATGCACCATTTTGACGATCACTTTCAGAACTCTGTTTGCAAGCAATTTGGTAATGAGCTTGAGGCAGCAATTGAGCAAAGATATAGGTCTGAAATCATTAGCAAGATCTTGGGAGAAGGCCCTTTGGGAACTAGAGTAATGAAAGAAGAGTTGATGCTCTCAAGAGAAATTTGTCCAAATAGAACTCATGTATCGCCTAGTGACATCAGGTTTTATAATATCCCAGCAGCTCTTAAAAACTCATTGTTAAATCCATCCGGACCAGAGACTAGTCAGAGGCAAGTGTTTAACAACATCATTGATTTCTTCCTCGGTGAAAGGAATTTCCAGCTGTTCAAAGTCTGAAGGACTAGCTTGATGTTGCAGGAGAGTAGGCAAATGAAAGTGCATGGTGGTTTGCTCGACCTTCCTAATCTGCTCTTGAAGGCATTCCACAAAGCAGGCAGCTTTACTGCATGGTCTGTGATTTCCACTTGATCCTCATTTTTAGCATAGCAATGTAATTATGCCTGTGATTTATAGAAGCCTTTGTATGAAAAAATTTGGTGTTTTCATCCCCAAACTTAACACCTTTGATTTTACCTCTCTGCTTCCAATATATTTTTGGTTCTTCAAGAATAAGAGCAATTGTTCTTTTAGGATCACCTGCAATTCCACTCAAAATCACCCAAATCTCTGAATTCCTCAAATAGGTCAAACAAGAAAATAACCTCATTAATGGCAGCAATTTTGGATTTCAGGCAAGATAGGTTCTTGGCCCAAAGTTTGAGAGCCCTTCTAAGATTTTTGAACTTTGCATTTAGGCTTTTGCTGCATCAAGATTACCCACAGTGAATATTCCAGTGCAAGAATAACCTCTTTAAAGTCAGAGTGCTTTAACCAGTAATTTTCAAATCTGAAGACCCTGGCCTTTGGAATGGAAGTCCCAATTTTGATTACACATGGAAGATGATCTGATATAGGTTTGGAAAGAGGCATAGCAAATGTATCAGGATAAGTAGTCATCCAAGAGGCAGAGGTGAAGAACCAATCCAGCTTTTCCAACAAAGGACTCTGTTGCATGTTACTCCAGCTGTATTTTCTGCCATGAAGAGGGAGCTCAATTAAACCCAGATTATTGATAGCTTCATTAAAAAGAAGCATTTCATTAACATCCCCACCAGGCCTGTTCCTATCAGAAGGATCCCTAATAAAGTTGAAATCTCCAACTAGAATCCAATTAGTGTCCAAAGGGCATATGAATGTTGGAAAACCAATTAATAAACTCCATTTTTCTCGCTTGCACACATGGCCCATAAATGTTGGTGAGGACCCAGGATTGATTGCACAAAAGACTAGTGAAACTAATTGAGAGAGAGAATCTATTCTGGAAGATGAACTCTCCCTCAAACAGAGAACCATTCCATGTGATGAGAAGGCCTCCAGAAGCACAATTGAGGGTAGGAAGGCAAATTTATTGAGCCTGTTGGGACAAAAGTTCTTAATGTAAGCAGCATCAAAATGCTCCCTCTTGGTTTCTTTAAGACACAGAATGGCACATGAACTTTCCTCAATTTTTTGCCCTAGAGCAAGCCATTTATCAAGTGAGTTAATTCCTCTGATGTTCCAGTTTAGTATATTCCAGCTTCTGTTGTGACTATTCATGGAAACAATATATGAGAGCAACCAGGGACCAAGCACCATCACTTGGCCGTAACCCAAGGAAATCAGTCCAACCAGCAGCAAAGGAAAGCAACTTGAGCAAGTCTGAAACCACATCATCCACAAACACCAACATATGAAACTACCCATATGGAGATAAAGAAGCAAAGTGCACGACGTAAGAACATGAACTATTACAGCAAGTCCAGAGGGCCCATAGGGTGCAATTACAACCAAAAGGAATACTCATACAGTTCATAACATAAAACCCTTATCTCTCCTCAACAAAAGCATTTAATGTGGTCATCTAATCACTTTTGGGGTTGTCCTGCTTGTCCTCATTGGATGGGATCACCCCAGCCAAGTCCTCTCCCATCCTTCTCTTAGGTTTCTTGGAGAGCTTCCTTCCAACTCCCGATCAAGAACCTTGCAAAAGAGGATGTGAGATTCTTAACCACCGATTTCTGAACAACCTGGTGGAGCAGACATTACAAGGCGTACACTTATTATTAGAGCAAGAACCTCTTTTAAACCCAGCAGTGTCTTTTTTTATCCTATCACTCCTCCTTACCTCTGTTTCTACAAGGGGTGTCTTTCCTCCCCTTCTTTTCTTAGAATTTTCAGCCCCAAAAGGTTGAAGAAGGGCCAGGGAGTCCAAGTCCTGCTGGTTAGAAGAATCCCCTTCATTTTCCTTGTTTGTATCCTGCTGATGAGAGTGATCCATGAGCTGCTTGCAAGAAGGAGCCTTAGTAGCAATGCATTTATCAGGTATGTGAAAGATATAAGAATTTTCAGTGCCCTCTACTTCAGCTAGTAATTCCCACAAAGGAGATTTAAGCATATTGATGTCCAGTTAAACTTGTCTGGTGTCATTAGAAGATGCACAATAAAATTGAACCAACTTACTGGGACTTGAACAGTAAGATAAAGCACATCCTCCAAAGGCTTTTGAGCAAAATGCTCCTTCCAAATTACCAGGCATTCTTCTGACAGAATAGTATCTTTATTAGCTAGAGCCTTTAACTGAATAGATTTCAAACCAAGTAAGGAGGGTGCAAACTCAAAATGATCCTCAATTTGGGCAATCCAGCTACCTTTTTGCTAGAATTTTCAACCCCAACAGATCCACAAGCGAGGGTTAATGAATGCAAACTAGCTCCTGCTTCCCCATCCAAATCAACAGTTTTAAACTGAAAGGGTTCCTTGCCATGGCCTGCTGGCTCTTTACCAGCATGAGAGTCTCTGCAAGGGACCAGTGACTGGTCCTGAGGCACAACAGGGCTCAGACCAATAACTGGCTCAGAAGGTTGGATCACTTCCTCCAAGCTTGGCTGAATCTGAGGGACCACATCAGGAACTACTTCCTGAGGAACAGCAAAAGCAAGAGGAGCCTGAGGAACTGCAGGAACATCTTGCTCCTCCTTTTGGTAGTCCTGCATCAAAAGCTCAAGACCATTGCCTTGTATCTGCTGCATAGGTGGAAGTTGATTTACTTCCTCACTTGCATGAGAAGAAAACCTTCAGACAAGGAGACAGTTGTTGTGATGCTGCTGTGGCCCTCCAAAGGTGGTGGGAGCTCCTCCCCATCAGCCCAAGCAATTTCTTCTTGCTGAACACCTTGCAGGAAGTCAAAATCATCCTGAACCTCAACAATAATACCAACCTGGAGGCTGCAAAGCCCAAAGGATCTCTTCTCGCATCCATGTCATCTGGCTGAACAGGCTGAGGATTAATATGAAAACCAGGGAAAGCATTATTGTTGCCTGGTAGAGGGTGAGGATCAACATTGTCAGGTGGAATTGGGTCCTCATCGGCAGGGGCCCCACCCATCATCTGTTGCAGAAGAATTTCTACTGAAGAGGACCAAGCATCTTCATCTAGAACTTCACCTTCGGACCACCTGACACTTTTAGGGATGGATTCAAGATCTCTAACTTTAGCTTTTGCAATAACTCTACCCATATGAAGAGGATCATTCTCCCAAGAAACAAGGCGCCCAAAATGACTGATGGCCCTGGCAATATCTTCAGAATTGTGAAAATCAAACGGGACCGCAAGGATGAGAAGCCAAACTGTTCTATTAAACTGGGTTCTTCTGCAGTTGCGGCCATTATCATGGTTGTGGAAGGAGAGAAAAACATCTCCAAACTGGTGAGGACTCTGGAGCACTAACCTATCTCTGTCTCTTGGATTGACAAAGCGCACATAAGCTTCTCCCAATGGACAGCGCTGCATTTCTCTGATTTGTACTTGTTGAACATCCGCAAAGAACTCATCAAGAACTTCTTGCACATTTGGAAAAAGTACCTCATCCGGAAGCGGCTCAATGGTGACGATGGCCCAGTCCTCGTGGCGCTTCTGACGGTGGGGGAGTACCACCCTGACCACACCATTACGGCCATCAACATTAAGAATATTGAAACCATGGGGAACAAAAGGCTGAGGATCAAATGGAATGTTGGCCATGGTTGGCTCTACGCGACAAAGAGGCTCAAGACTGCAAGGAGGAAGAATGACGAGCCCGAGGTTGAACAAAGGAAGGCAGGGAGGAGACGAAGAGGCAAGTGGGAATCTTGGCTGAAAGTTCGAACATGCCTTCACAGAGCTGTCTAAAAGAGGAAGCTCAAACGCCGGTTGGGCTAGGCCAACGGCGAAACCATCCATCCACCACCCGGGGCCCAGGCCTCAAGGGGGAGGGAAAGTAGCCACCCTAAAAACGGCCAAAGCCCAACAGACGGGGTTCGTGGCAGGCCCAAGCCATGTGGCCCAAATTGCCACAGACGTAGCAAGTAATGGCCAAATTTGAAGATCTTGGATTCGCGCCCTCTTCCCCCTGAACCACGCGATCATTGATCAGAGGTGTAAAAGAACACTCAATGCACCCTTCATCAATAGTAGTGACCTGTAAATCCGAAGACGAGTCCGGTAACCCCGCTAGCCGTTGGAAAACTGAGCCCCTTTAACAGTACGGTGTTTCCTATGACTCAAGAAAGAGAAAACGAAACTACGAAAACAAAAGTCTTCACGCTTCATGTTCCTTAAATGAATACCAAGTCTTCAAGGTCACACCAATTTCTTCACTTTCAAAGTCTTCAGAATATCAAAGTCTTCAGAATATCAAAGTCTTCAAATAAGAACTTCATTTTAGGGTCGACTTTCTCTGTAAATATCAAACTCCTCATAGACTTATAGACCTGTGTACACTCATAAACACATTAGTCCCTTAACCTATAAGTCTTCAATACACCAAAATCACTAAGGGCACTAGATGCACTTACAATCTCCCCTTTTGGTGATTGATGACAATATAGGTTAAGTTTTCAACGGGATAAACATATGAAGTGTAAATACTGATATTGAGGAATTTGATTGCAAGATATAGAAGAACTCCCCCTGAAGATGTGCATAGTGAGGAATTTGCTTTAGAGGCAATGCACATTTGAAGAGTTGAATCATGGAGAACCCCCCCTATATGTTGTAATTCATACACGCATTTGATATATAATATGAAGAATTTGAAATGCATGATGAAATATGGTGACTGATGTAGTTCAGCATGCGTGTATTAACATATAATGAGGAATAAGCATGTGGAGGAACACATCAAAAAGTATCAGAGCACCATCGGGTTTAAGATTACAACTCGATCCAATAAAAGTTTCAGAAGAACGAGAGTTGTAACTTAGCAAAAATTGCCCATATAATAGACCCGCTTGAGGACTAACTCACATCCCCCCCCTTGTCATCGAATTACCAAAAGGATCGAAACTGAGGACTAACGCCCCTGAAGAATTTCAAGTTGATGAAGGAGCGCCAGCGTTGTTGGGGTCGGTTGTTGTAGTAGGGCCTGCCGCAGTGTCGTCCAAGTCTTCATTTTCATCAGTGTCTCGCGGTGAAGAATAGGAGCTGGCCACCAAGGAAGGAACTTTGACCTTCTTGTATTTCTTCGGTGGAGGTGCGAGACCAGTCAAAGTCTTCCTTGAGACCCATTGTCTTCAGCTTCTTCTGCAACAGAGACTTTAGAAAGAACAGCCCAAAGCGGTTGAAGGTTTCATGGAGGTAGTATTGGTTTTTCTTCACCGCATTGTGTGTAGAGGTCATGTTGTGAAGAATTGAACCAAACCGACGCTTGATCCATTTATGATTGCGATCAACCTTCCGATGAAGACCGAGGAGTAACTCACGATCATCATCACCACAGGTGCCGTGGCTTGAGGATTTTGCTTGGCCGAGGTATTGGCGGCAGAGTCATGTGTGCGAGTCATCATTGGTGGAGTAGGATGCAGCTTTGCGAAATTGACCATCCAATGGACGAATGCCTTCATCTATCACAGCAGTTGCCTTGCCCTTGTCATCAGCTGAGGAAAATGTCCGTTTGAGGACTTCAATTGGAGGCAAGTAACTGCAGTGGTTCAGAGTATCAGCCTTGTAATTGAGTGAAGACCTTGTCCTGATGAACCTCATAATCCATGGTGCATAAGGCTTCAGCTCAAATGGTGACATAGCAATGTTTGCCAGAGTCCTCATGAAGAAATCATGGAAGTTGACGGGAACGCCATGAATGATGTTGAAAAGCATATTCTTCATGATGCCAACGACTTCTTCATCATTTGAGTCGTGGCCTTTGATAGGACTCATTGTCTTCATCAGAATCCGATAGACAGTCCGAGGCACATATAGTAATTCCTTGACGAGGAATTTGGTTCGAGGTGCCCGTCCGGCTTCAAAGGCTTCATCAACACTTGCATGTAGTGATTTGAAAGCTCAGTTCGTTGTAGATACAACGAGCGCCATCAAGGGAGGATCGAGTGGTAGGGCACGAAGCAATTCAGATTCTTGGGTGCCTTGTAGTGAGTATTTTCGGACATCCATCTAACACCCATGAGTTCACATCTTCGCGTCTCCGTGATGTGCAGCGTCGATAGAATTGAAGAATGAGTTCTTCATTCCAATCACAGATGTCATGCAGAAATTCGAAGTCCCGCATTGTGAAGAACACCGAGGACTGGCTCAAGCTCTGGCAGAGATTCCATGTCCACATGAGGAATATGTGCATGATCGAAGACTTTGTCTTTGTTGAACAACACTGAGGAATAGAAGTTGGCTTGACTAGCAGTCCAGAAACGCCTCTTCCTTATGCGAGCAGAGTCGTATGGGTTGTAATCCGTGAAGAAAACGTGTTTCGCCAAAGAAGTCTTCAGCCTTGAACTTTTGTTTCGTTGAGAATGGATTCTTTGGCTTTGGCAATGGAGTGTCGATGAGTTGCATCACGACCTCTGGAATCGCAATCTCGTGTTCTTCAGTCGAGGAATTTCTGGTTCCTCTACATGTGCGATCGAGGATCAGCAGAAGAGGTTCATCACGCTAGTAGCTGGAATTTCTTCATGTACATATGAAGTGGGATGAGTTTCTTCAGAGCCCATTTGAACTGTTGGAGCAGGGACCGAGGAATCTGTTGGATTGGGGTGAAGAGTGAGAATTTGGATGCCGACTTTCCCAAAAGTCATCGCTCATCACCGGCGTTGTGCTTCCAATATCCACATCTTCTTCAATTTCTCAACACCAGCCTCTTCACCGTGAACCGAGGCATAGGCAAGGAAATGATTGGGGTTGAAGGGATAGCTTCCACTTCAATTTCTTCATCAATCTTCTCTCGACGGGCAGCAGAATGATTTTCTTCATCGATCCACTTGGGATCTCATAATCTTCACCAAAAGGAACAAGGTCCTTTGATGGCATGGAGGAAACCGGAACAACATCAATGGGATTTTCAAATGAGCTGGTCATTGTCTTCATCTTCTTGAGGCTGAAGAATTTGAAGCAGCAGATGCTTTCCTTTTCTTCACCGCAGCTCGCTCTGCAGCCTTGGTCTTCTTCACATCGATGCGATGGAAGGATTGGAGTTGGTGTAGGCGCAGGAGGAGCCGAGGAATCTGGTTGAATTTCCTCAGCGAATCGCGATGCAGATTGCCTCGACTTCTTCATTTCTTGAGCGCACCACTAGTGGATGCCCCGCAATTTCTTCGGCGGTGGAATGGAATCATCAGCCTGAACTAGCATTGTCTTCAAAGAGTTCGAACTTCATCAGTGGTCTTGGCATGTTCTTCGATCGGTGAGCAGAGGCTCCACTGAGGAATTTCTTGTTGCATTGGGGCTGCAACATTTGAGAACTTCTTTGTCGATTAACAAATCTGACTTTGGCTCCTGCCAATCAGCATAATATGAGTCAAATTTGTCGCCGAGGGATTTGATGTCACCGCATCTTGATAAGTTCTTCATTTGTCATCTTGACAACATTTTTCTTCAGCAGCTTTCTCTTTTAGATCTGCGATTTCTTGATCTCTCTGGCCAGATCAAATTTCCATTTCTCCTCTTGGATGAAATGAGTCAACATGTGACTTTGGCGGTGTCGGTTTGAAGTCGAGCATAGGAGTGTTTGGGTCCTTGTGCCGAGATCAATGTAGTCTAGGATCGCTCTTGGATCCAACAAAGAAGGGCATTGTGTGCCTTTGGCTCTAGCGGCCCTTTCTTATCGGTCTCGATGATTTCCGCAAGTTCATCATCATCAGCCTCATCATCTTCGTGTGGCTCTTGGAAGGCGACTGTTTCTTCTTAGGACTTGGCCGAGGACCTCGCCCACCAGTGGCCTTAGTCTTCAGCAGAGTTGGGCAGATGAAGAATTTGGTGCAGTTGAGGAACTTGCCGAGACACCAGAGGCAATGGAGATGCCTGCAGTCCTTTGGCACGTGGCCAGATGCACAGGCACTGAGGACTTTGTCGGAACTACTGAGGACTTTGTAGGAGCTGCTGAGGACTTGGGAGGAGCAGGAGCAGCATGAGGAATTGGCCGTGAGGGCACAACCGAGAACTTGGCCGTGAGGGCACTGTTGGTGAAGCACTTGGCTTGTGTGGGCTTCTTTGCCATAGATTTTCTTGGCTTGACAGAGGCCTCGATGGCAGCAGCAGAGCAGAGTCCTCATTAAATTTCCTCACTGCCTCGTTGGCTTGTCTTGCCAATTTGGCTTGGCGCTTGGCCCATTCTTCAGGAAAGTCCTCACCACGCTTGATGCTGGTGGGGTAGGTGCCAATGGAGCTCTTGGGCATGGAGGATTGAGAGCGAATTTCTTCATGTACTTTGGAGTAACATATATGTACTCCCTCCATTCCCTTGCCCATCTCCTTTCAATCCTTTGAATGCGCACCTTGCGCTGATTTTTGTTTTCTTTGCCGAACTCGGCTTCATCAGGTGTGCAATAATCAGCATAGATGTCCTCATGAATCTCAAAAGTAGTCATGACCTCAGGCCTCTTTCCTCCTTTCTGTGGCTTCTTTCCTTCTGCCATATTCTTCAGCTGAGGAATTTGAACAATCGAATTCTATGAAGAGGTATGCAACTTTTCTTCGAGGAACGCTGCAAATGAGTTAAGTTGATGAGAACCTAGTGATTCAGCAGTGGACATGAGTACCTATGAACAGAGTATAGTTGCGAGGAATTTGGAGAGGTCATATGCGTTCTCGTAAGGTTTTCAAAAGAACTAGTTTGAGGAATTTGACCAGATGAGCCTTGAAGAATTTCACTAAGCGATCTTTGTCTTAGGTACCAGAGTTGTGTAGATCGAGGATCCACACAATTGAGGAATCTTGAAGAAAAATCATTGCTTAGAGAAACGAATCAAGAGCATATTTTGTTTGAGTTGTTCATATGTGTGAAGATTTGAAGAATAAACACCTTTGAAGATTTTCAGGAAGGTTTGAGAATCAAAGCGAGTAAATAAAAGTAACTTTTAATTACCCGAAGTGAAGAACACGACGAACTGAGAAGAACAGATGGGAAGTTCGTCAGGTTAGATCTTCCACGCCCTAACTCGGCGGAGGAAGACAGCTATGGCGGCGGCGGAGTGAAGATTTCCGCGGTCGGCGCGAGTACGACGGCGACGAGGTCGAGGCAGTGAAGCTCTTCCTCACCGGCGACGATGGAGTAGCGGCGGCGCTTAGGGTTTGAGAAGCTCGAGCGAGAGAGAGAGAGAGAGCGGTCAACTGGAGTAAAGGAAGTGAGGAAGGGGAGAGGGGGTATATATAGCCACGGTGAAAAACTGTTCGGCCGAAGATTTGGGACGAACGTGCCCCTGACC
This sequence comes from Aegilops longissima, assembly GCA_021605205.1. Taxonomy (NCBI): domain Eukaryota; kingdom Viridiplantae; phylum Streptophyta; class Magnoliopsida; order Poales; family Poaceae; genus Aegilops; species Aegilops longissima. The sequence continues at coordinate 406,932,119 of CM038677.1, forward strand.
CTTCTCATTCGCTTGACATGTGTCGCCCACGTACTGAAAAGTGGAGATTGTGTTAGATCGTGGGTGAATAGATAAATCTATCGTGGGATGCGGAATGGATTGAGCGGCAAAACCGAAAATTTGGATAAGATAAGTTTTAAAGTTCCATTCGCAATTTCTTCAGCTGACAAGGACACAGTGAAGATTTTGAACGAGGTTCAAATAGAACGCACATGAAGAATTTGTGAATAGATTGGGTTGAGTATAACATAGAGGGGGAAGGGTCCTATCCCATTCACTTAGCAGAAAAAGCAACTTGAAGAAATAGCCATAAGTGAATGCTGCAGAGGACATAAACCCATATATATATATATAGTCAATGAAGAAGGACAACGGAAACAGTGAAGATTTTGCAAAGTTGAAGAATTTGAAAAACTGAAGAATTTCAAAAACTAAGGAAAAACTCAAATTGAAGATTTTCAATTTTGGTGGTGGCGTGACCCACCGTATAAGAATGATGGTTTCGCACACGCATACAATTGTCGAGGGTTCGAGAATCAATTCTTCATTAATTTCTTCACACTTAGAGTGTTATTCTTCATTGATTGAAGAAAAACGTTTCTTCATGTGTTGCACATCTAAGTCATCAATTTTGCATAAGTGTCAGGATGTGTGTCCTTTTCAAAGAACATTTGAAGATTCTAAGATATTTAGCTCACACCGCAACTTGCTAAATCTCTTCTCATCCAAGGGCTTTGTGAAGATATCGGCTAGCTGTTCTTCAGTCTTCACATGCTCGATGGAGATGTCGCCCTTCAACATATGATCACGAAGAAAATGATGACGAATCTGAATGTGCTTTGTCTTCAAGTGCTGAACTGGGTTGTGAGCAATCTTGATGGCACTCTCATTGTCACAGTAGAGAGGCACATTCTTCACGTTGATGCCATAGTCCTTGAGAGTTTGCTTCATCCACAGCAATTGAGCACAACAAGAGCCAACAGCAATGTATTCAGCTTCCGCAGTAGACAGTGATACGCATTTCTGTTTCTTCGAGGACCAACAGACCAAAGATCGTCCGAGGAAATGACAAGTACCAGCTGTTGACTTGCGGTCCACACGATCACCAAAGATAGTGAGAGTCGGAATATCCAATGAGATCAAAAGTTGAGCCCTTGGGGTACCATAATCCTAGTGTTGGTGTGTGACCTAGATATCGAAGAATATGCTTCACAGCCTTATGGTGTGATTCCTTCGGTGTAGCTTGAAATCGGGCACACATGCAAACACTAAGCATTATATCTGGCCTAGATGCACATAAGTACAATAGAGAACCAATCATGGAGCAGTATACCTTGTGATCGAAGTCAATACCATTTTCATCAGTGCATAGATGGCCATTTGTGGGCATAGGAATTTTGACGCCTTTGCAATCTTGCATGCCAAATTTCTTCAGGACATCTTTGAGGTATTTCTCCTGAGATATGAATATGCCGTTGTGTTGTTGACGAATTTGAAGACCTAAGAAGAATTTCAGTTCTCCCATCATAGACATTTGATATTCTTCACTCATCATATAGGCAAATTCATCACTATAACGTTGGTCAGTACAACCAAAGATAATATCATCAACATATATTTGGCACACAAACAGTTCACCATCATATGATTTAGTAAAGAGAGTAGGGTCGAGTGAACTGGTGTGAAGCCATTCTTCACGAAGAATTCCTTCAATGTATCATACCACGCCTGTGGGGCCTGCTTTGAGACCATAGAGGGCCTTGTTGAGTCTCAAGACTTTGTCGGGATTCTTTGGATCTTCAAAACCGGGGTTGAGCAACATATACTTCTTCCTCAAGCTTACCATTGAGGAATGCACTTTTCACATCCATTTGATATAAAGTGATATTATGATGGTTAGCATAAGCAAGTAGTATGCGAATAGCCTCAAGTCTAGCAACAGTGCAAAAGTTTCATCGAAATCAATTCCTTCAACTCGTGTAGCCTTGAGCTACAAGTCGTGCCTTATTCCTTACCACAAGGCCATTTTCATCTTGCTTATTGCGGTAGATCCACTTTGTGCCAATGATATTATGCTTGCGAGGATCTGGACATTTGACCAGTTCCTGACATTGTTGAGCTCGAATGATGTAATTCTTCTTGCATTGCCTGAATCGCTCAGTTCTAGAAATGCTTCATCTACCTTAGTGGGCTCTGTGATAGAGACAAAAGCATAGTGCCCACAAAAGTTAGATAAATGTGAAGCTTTTGAGCGTGTGAGAGGACTGGCGCTTCAATGTCATTGATGATCTTGTCAACTTGCACTTCTTTTGCAACACGAGGATGAGCTGGTTGTCGCCGAGGAATTTGATCAGCATTTTCTTCAAGACCATTTCCTTCAAATTATCCTCGGTGCATCACTTGACGTTCTTCACAGACAGAATGAATTCTTCAGCAGATTCTTCAAGAGGAATGACATCCTCGCTTGCCTTGAACTTGATAGATTCCTCGGTGCTGGTTCATCTAACATGTAAGGTAGGTGCTCTCTTTGCGAGCCATTAGTTTCATCGAACCGCACATCTACAAGATCAACAATCTTGTGAAGAGCAATGTTGAAAACTCAGAGGTGTGCGAGTCCTTTCCGTAACCAAGCATAAAACCTTCATGTGCTTTCGATGCAAATTTAGAATTGTGATGAGGATCTCTAATCCAGCATTTAGCACCAAAGACTTTGAAATAACTCACATTGGGTTTCTTGTCGTTGAGGAGTTCATAGGCAGTCTTCTTGAAGAATTAGTGAAGATATACTGTTGATGATGTGGCACGCAGATCAATTGCATCAATCCAAAACGACGATGCTTTTGTATTCATCAAGCATAGTGCGAGCCATCTCAACAAGAGTTCTATTCTTGCGCCCACGACGCCCATTTTGTTGAGGAGTATAGGAGCAGATAACTCATGAGTAATACCAAGTTCATCAAGATAGTCATCAAGACCGAATTCTTGAACTCAGTTCCATTGTCACTCCCGATGTGTCCGATCTTCACACCAAAGTTGGTTGAAGCCCTCGAGGAAAATCGCTTGAAGACTTCCTGCACTTCATTTTTGTAAGTAACAATGTGTACCCATGTGTAACGAGAGTAATCATCAACAATAACAAAGCCATATAGAGATGCATCATTAGTGATCGCTGAGTAATGATTAGGACCAAAGGGGTCCATGTGAAGCAATTCAATGGACGAGTAGTGGTCATGATAGTCTTCACTGGATGCTTGGCCTTGGTCATTTTTCCAGCTTCACAGTGCTCCACACAAGTGATCCTTGAGGAATTTGACATTCTCAATGCCAATGACATGCTTCTTCTTCGCAAGCGTGTGCAAATTCCTCATGCTCATGTGACCAAGTCGTCGATGCCATAGCCAGCCTTCTCAAGATTTTGCAAGTAGACACACGATCTGGTTGTGGTCCCAGAGAGAAATCAACAATATACAAGTCTCCTCTCCTAAAGCCTTCAAGACTTTGGAATTGTCAACTTCCATGATCACAACACAACGATACTTGCCAAAGACAACAACCTTATCAAGATCACAAAGCATTGAGATCGACATGAGGTTGTATCCTAAGGACTCAACAAGCATGACTTTGTCCATGTGCATGTCCTTAGAGATCGCAACCTTACCAAGACCCAATACGACTTTTGCCTTTGTCAAGAAAGATGATATGCTTCAGATGTGACGGTGATAAGGAGTATCCATCAATAGATTCTTGTCACCAATCATGTGATTTGTACATCCACTATCGAGGACCCACTCATTGGCTTTGGGTTGATCATCCTGCAGATGAATTAGTGCAACTTACGATCTCATATACTTCATCAGTGAAGAATATGACATCAATTTCATCAGATGAATTTCATCAGGCAGTATAACAGATAAGCAGTATGAGGACATGTGAAATGAAAGTTCATTTCTTCATGATTATCCTGCATCCTTTCAGGCACTTTTGTCAGGCCCCCAGCAAATTATTCAGATGTTAAAGCACGTCTGGAGACCTGACCCTGCAGAAGAGATTAGTTCTTTTTCTTCACCACCCACATCTGAAGGGGTGGCAAAGAGTTCATCACTCTGCGAGCTCCATATGAGAATGGTGGCATAGAGGCCAATCCATTTCGTTTCACATAAGAGGGGTTAGGGTAAGCATATGAATAAGCAGAGAAATTCTTCGAGGACTTATGAACATATTGGTTTGAAGAATAATGCACATATGCATAGCCCTTAGCTCTACCCTGCGAAACAGAGTTGTTAGCATGATGATAATCATATGAGGACTTTGATCCTTTTGAGGAATTTGATCCACGTGAGGAATTTGGTCCGTATGAGGACTTGGATCCATATGAAGAATTTGGTCCATATGAAGAGTTTGATCTGGGGTTCCTATTCTTCACAGATGGTGTCATGAGGACATTCACCTGAAGACTTTCAAGGCACTTCTTGGGAACCCAGATTTTCTTCATAGGAGAACCGTTCCTGCAGTTAGTGCCAACATATCTAGCAAATACTTCACCATTCTGATTTTTGAACAGTTTATAGTTGGAGTCTAATGACTCATCAGAAGAATGAAGATATTCACATGTAAAGCCAGATAAGTTAGATGGATCAACTGGAGGTCCCTTTGCAGCAACCCATGAGGTTTTGGGGTACTGCTCAGGCTTCCAATATGTTCCATCAGCATTGAGTTTCCTCTCAAAGGCAATACCCTCTTTCCTAGGGTTCTGTTGAGGATCTGCTTTTAAGCACATCACAAAGAGTCTGATGCCCTTTGAGGCTTTTGTACATGCCTGTCATGTACAATTCCTTCAGCCCTGCATCGTCAGTGATACTAGCAAAGTCCTCAGATGAGAAATTAGTGATAGCAGAGGAAGGTGAAGAATTTGTAACAGTTGAAGCATTTGAACATTCAGGTGAAGAATTAGCAGATTCACGTTCAATGCACTTTAAGCATGGAGGAACAAATTCTTCCTGAGAAGCGCTGATTTGTTGAGCAAGTAATGAATCGCGCTCCTTCTGAAGATCTTCATAACTCACTCTTAGCTTCTCAAGATCTTGCTTTCTTTGAAGAAATTCATAAGAAAGTTTCTCATGATCAGACAAGAGAGTGTTATGATGACCTTGAAGGCTTTCAAGCCTAGACTGAAGTCTCTGAAGATTTTCAATCAGGGCTTTAGTGCGATCCATTTCTTCACCCAACATATCATCACTTTTATCTAGCATCTTTTGAACCTTTTCAAAAGCCCTTTGTTGTTTTACAGCAATCTTAGCAAGTTTTGAGTAGCTGGGCTTTAGATCTTCATCAGATTCATTTTCACTAGATTCAGAGGAGGTATATTTGAGTACCTTGGCACCCTTTGCCATGAAGCAATAGGTGGGAGCGTAGTCATCACTATCTTCATCAGCTTTGTTGGTGAGTTCATTTTCTTCAGAGTTGAAGATGGACTTGCTGACGAAAGAAGTAGCGAGAGCCAGACTCGCCACACCAGACTCGGATTCTTCTGATGCCTCCTCTTCCTCATGTTCCTCAGATTCAGCTTCAGAGTCCATTTCCTTGCCAATGAATGCCCGAGCCTTCTTGGAGCTGCTCTTCTTGTGATGATGAAGATTTCGACGATTTCTTCTTCTTCTTAGCGTCATCAGAACTGTAATCCTTGTATTTCTTCTTCTTTAATTCCTTTTCCCACTGAGGACAATCTTGAATGTAGTGACCAGGTTTCTTGCATTTGTGGCAAAGTCTTCTCTTATAGTCACTGGATGAGGAATCACTGCTCCTTGAGGATTTTCCAAAGCGACCACGTCTTGAGAACTTTTGGAATTTCTTCACGAGCAGTGCTAGCTCCTAGCTCAATTCTTCAGGATCTCCATTGCTACTGCCAGAGTCTTCACAATCAGATTCAGACACAGCCTTGGCCTTTAGGGCACGTGATTTTCCATAGCTATAACCATATAGATCTCTTTTTGAAAGAAGTCGAACTCATGAGTATTTAGCCTCTCGAGGATATCACCGGATCAAGTGACTTGTAGTCAGCAAGCTCTTGTATCATCGCGCGAGTATCAAATGAGGAATCAAGCGATCTCAACAATTTCTTCACCACCTCATGGTCGGTGATGTCAAGGCACCAAGCGCTTGAAGCTTATTTGAGATGTCGATGAGGCGATCAAGGTTTGTTGAACATTTTCGTTGTCGAGTCTTTTGAAGCGGTTGAAGAGATTGCGAAGAACATCAACTCAAGAGTCACGCTGAGTTGAGACTCCTTCATTTACTTTGGACAGCCTGTCCCAGATGAGCTTAGCAGTTTCGAAAGCACTCACTCTTCCATATTGTCCTTTGCTCAGATGGCCACATATGATATTCTTCGCTTGAGAATCGAGTTGCTTGAATCTCTTCACATCGGCAGCATTCAGAGAAGGTGTGACAGAGGGAACACCATTTTCCACAACATACCAGAGATCGTTGTCAATTGCCTCAAGATGCATTTGCATCGTGTTCTTCCAGTAGGGGTAGTCCGTCCCATCGAAGGTAGGACACCCAGCTGAGACCTTGATCATACCTGCGGTCGACATAACTAAAACTCCAGGTGGTTAAACCAAAATCACACAGAACAAGGGAGTACCTTGCTCTGATACCAATTGAAAGTGCGTTATATCGACAAGAGGGGGGGTGAATAGGCGATTTTTATGAATTCTTCAATGAGGAATTTGCCGGTGAGGAAATTCCTTAGTGAAGAACTACTTGCAGTGGAATAAGTACTCAGAAGTAAGCATAACAGAATGCGGGCATAGTCATCATGATGAAATGAAGACAATCACAGAGTACAGAAAGTGTAAACAAAGGATAGCACAAGATGAAGACAAACAGACTGAAGAAATTGAACTAAGGAAATTGAGAAAGTCTTTAGTCAAAGTCTTCAAACACAGATATGAATGAACACTCAACACAGTAATGAGGAAATGAAAGAGTTGAGGAAATAGAACCAGTTAGGTTGGTGAAGACAATGATTTGGTAGACCAGTTCCAACTGCTGTCTCAGTTGTACGTCTGGTTGGAGCGGCTGAGTATTTAAACTCGAGGACACACAGTCCCGGACACCCATCGCCGAGCACGCAGCTCAGACACCAAGTCCTCACCAGATTATCCTTGAACTAAGGTCACACAGACCTCGTCCAATCACTGTGGTAAGTCTTCAGCGACTTCCAAACCTTCACAGACTTGGTCACTCGGCGATCCACAATTCCTCTTGGATGTTCTAGACCATGACGCCTAACCGTCTGGAAGAAGCACAGTCTTCAAAGGTAACAAGCATCGGATCCACGCATGATCAATCTCTTCAATGATGCTCAATCACTTTGGGTTTGTAGGGTTTGGTTTTGGGTTTTCCTCACTGATGATTTTCGCTCAAAGTCCTCGGAGGATGGGTTGCTCTCAAATGACAAGTGTCAAGTTCTTCGAGCAGCCAACCAGCTAGTGGTTGTAGGGGCGCTATTTATAGCCTAGGAACAGCCCGACATGATAAGACATAAATGCCCTTCAATGATATGACCGTTAGGTGGATAAGATATTTTGGGACAGGTGGCGCAGCATAAGAACGGTCGGAAATTTGATTCTCAAATTCCTCGTGGCTATCATGTTCCTCACTGTAGGCAATCCGCGACTGCAAATTCCTAACTCCTTAGTCGAATAATTCCTCAACGACGGAAGAACTTCGTCTCTGTCACTGAAGAAATTGACTGAGCTGTATGAGATTTCCAAAGGCTTCACTTGAAGGGATTGGTAGGTGTAGGATTTTGAGTTGAGCATCACATGGAAATTTTTCCTTAGTATTTCCTCGACCCCCTTTAACAGTACGGTGTTTCCTATGACTCAAGAAAGAGAAAACAAAACTACAAAAACAAAAGTCTTCACTCTTCATGTTCCTCAAATGAATACCAAGTCTTCAAGGTCACACCAATTTCTTCACTTTCAAAGTCTTCAGAAAGTCTTCAGAATATCAAAGTCTTCAGAATATCAAAGTCTTCAGAATATTAAAGTCTTCAACAAGAACTTCATTTTAGGGTCAACTTTCTCTATAAATATCAAACTCCTCATAGACTTGTAGACCTGTGTACACTCATAATCGCATTAGTCCCTTAACCTATAAGTCTTCAATACACCAAAATCACTAAGGGGCACTAGATGCACTTACACTAAGCGCAAAAGAGCTCACTCCAGACCCATGGCGGCGATGCGCGTGAGTGGCTAGCGGCTGTGCCAGATGGTCCACGATGCCGACCTGCGGCATGGCGCCGAGGATCGTCTCCAGACGGTGTTGGAGATCGGCTGGTGGATGGCCGCCGTCGACGCCAACTACGACTCTCAGTTGGACAAGATGATCGCTGCCACCAGAACAAGTTCACCGTCCTCAAGAAGCTCATGGGACGACATCGCCGTACTCTCCAGACCCACGCCACCGCTCCTCATTGCCTGCCACCCTAATCGGCCTCCATGGACGGAACCTCTTTCAAGCACCGGTGGCCTGCATGACGCCGCCAACGCCACAAAGAATGTCCACTGAGGTCGCGCCACGCCACAGGCGCCGCCTTTGCAAGAATTCGTTGAACTACACATCCACGTGTACGAGCAAATCGTGTACATAGGTATCTACAAGGACAGTGAGGATGCTACGACGTTGGCCTTCCTCAACCGGTTGGAAGCCTTGGATGCCTTTGCTGAGAAGCACCTCGACCTCGCCACAAAAGCCGCCGCTCCTTAGCCGGCCGGTGGGGGCTTGCGCACTAAGTTGAGGAGGAGGAGGTCATACGCTCGTGGATCCATCTTTCTTCTTGCCTTCAGAACCACCATCGCGATCGCATCATCGTGGCCTTAATTTTTATTGTCTGTTGCATTCTCGCTCCAATAATACCGACATGTGCGATCCCTTTACTTAATTATATGCATCATCGTAACTAGTACTCCATCCGTCAATTTATAAGTTGTGCTTACCTTTTCCATCAACTTCGTTACAACGCGTGGGCATCTTGCTAGAAACACTAGAATTTGTCTATATAATCCGTATGTGATAGTCCATTTGAAATCTCGTAAAAGACAAATATTTAGGTACGGAGGAGTAATATATTAGGAGTATATCAAAACAATAGTGATTTCTTTCAAGTTTGTGAACAAATACTACTATTCTACTACTTTGGATCCGCCGCAACGCACGGGCACATTGTTAGTAAAAGGAAAAGGCTTGCAGCGTCAAGGTCGCAGCCCCACACGCCCGGGAATCGGGAGTACAACACGGCCCGTCCGGCATGACACATAGCTTAGGGAAGGCGTGTTGCCTAGCATTTTCACTTTCATGTGGGACCGCCGTTGAGCAAACCGACACCCCGCCTCGCGCGAGGTTGGAAAAACAAACGAGGGAAGATCTAGATGTAGCACGGAAGCCAAGAAATTTGGTGTCAGACGGGGCTCGTTGATAGAGTAGGAGCATTCCGTACTAGTACTACTCCTACTAGTACCAAGTTTGTACTCCTAATGCTATATTACTAGTACTACCACTATACAACTAGTAGGTACGTGCACGACACAACATCGTAGGAACAAAAAAAGGGAAGATCTTGTTTTGGGTGATTTATCTTTTTTTCAATCAACATAGTATGAATAATATGATGTGGGGGGAACCCATGAAGCTTGTGTGGCTTGGTTGCATGGCTACGGAAGGTTAGAGAAAAATAAATAGATAATGTGTTTAGAGTGCACTCCACTAAATAGATATACTTTGGATCCATTGCAATGGACCGACACATCTATATCTATACCCCTATATAGTGTGTGAAAAACTTTGAAAGTTGGTCATTGGATGAAGCCAATCCGACGGTACAAAGATGGCAAATCCGAGCACTACTGGCCGTTGGATATCATCCACTAGATTCTGCCACATGTATAATCTAGAAGACTCCATGGTTGAACTTAATTCATGACTAAGTTTTCCACAACTAAGCTTAGGCAAAGTTATTAGTTCTTCAAAATGAGAGCCACAAGTTGGCAAGCCTAAGGGAATCTTGCCACATTTTTTGTGTGTATGTCATGTGGGGCCTTAGTGTGGCTTGCCTAAGGTGTGGCTTGAACCAAACACTCACCTAAGTTAATCAAACTTGCCTAACCTTACATTCCACCAGATTTTGCCACATGTTAGAATCCAGAAAGCTCCACATGTAGAAGCATAATGCACAAACCACCAGAATCTCATGCGTGCAATGCACGTGTACCTTACTAGTACTAGTTGGTAGTAGTAAGAAACAAATTCCAGTTTTGGCACGAGCTCGTACTGCGGGAGTACCACAAGGCCTGCCGCAGGAGTTACATTTCCCTCCACTACAAAAAAATGCACTTCCGTGATGATACGTGTTTGTCACAGTAGGTCGTGTTTTTGTCATGCATGTACATCCATGACAAATTTATGACAGAATCAAGATAGTCATAGAAGTGTTCCATGACATTACCAAAATTATCATCACGGAAGTGTCCACTTCCATGACGATAAATCGCGCATCACAGAACTGCTTTCGTCAAGGGTGACCGACACGTGGCATCCACCATAACGGAACGCCGTTAAGCTATCGGGTTGGGTTTTGGATCCGATAACCCATTAACAGCCCCGACCAATGGGGATTTTCCACGTGTAAAATCATCATTGGCTGGAGCAAACACGTGTCGGCTCACCGTTGGGACAGATGCCATCCGCTCATTGGACCGAAGGCGCCTATGATACGGCGACACATGGCACGGCCCAACAGAGGCCCATTCCGGTGAAAAGGCCGGCCTGTTTGGCTTGGTCAAAAGGTGGCGGCCCGGCCCATGGAAAGCCTGTTAACGACCTGTTCGCATATAGCCCATTTACAGCCCGCTAACCGAGGGCCCGTTACGCCCTATCCGAATTAGGCCCATTAGCGTCATCTGGGCCGTCCAATATGATTCAGCCCATTTTAACTTCCGCCCATGTGTGGCCCATGACTTCTTTCGCCCATATGAGGACCTTTGTAACTCTTGGCCCATTAACGCCCGTGGTGAAACTAACCCGTAATGAACGAAGTAATACTTTATACCCATTAACGGCCCGTTATTCCATTGGGCGCTTCAGCCCAAGTTATCTTCGCCTTCTCGGGGCCCATTGATTCTTAGGCTCATTTGCAACATTCGTTACATACGACCACATCGCTATTTTACGCTTGGGCCAAATTCAGCCCGTCGTTACAGTTGGCCCGTTTGCGGACCGTTAATACGTTGGGCCGTTTTCTTGTGAAAAAAACCCGTTGGGCTGTTTTCATATAGTAATCAAATACGGCCTATTAACGGCCCGTTATGGTCCACGAATAGTATGGCCCATGATTGGCGAAATGATGATACGCCCCGTAGAAGGCCCATGGATCCTATGGCCCATATGAGGCCCATGGATAGTACGGCCCGTAGAAGGCCCATGGACCCTACGACCCGTAGAAGGCCCATTGATCCCTAAGGCCCGTATAGAAGGCCGATGGATCCTACGGCTCGTATAGAAGGCTAATGGTCCTACGGCCGAACGAAGGCCCATGGATCATACGGCCTGCAGGAGTCCCATGGTTACAACAGTTCGTGTGTTGCCATGATTATTTTGGCCTAGTTACCAAAAATAGGCTATTGTGGCCACTAGAAAAACACAGAAAAAGAACTGCAGTGACTACAAGAAAACAACTAAACAAGACAATAAGGAAATAAATAAGCAAGCAATTAAGGCTAGCCTATTACCGCTATTACACATATTACATCCACTGGGCATCAAAGTTCGCCACTAGTGCAAATATAGGGAACAAAGCAGCATATTGCATACACTTGGCGTCAAAATTGGCCACCAAAGGCAAATAAACGCGGCAAAAAACAAGAGCATAACTGAAACAACTTCAAGAGCTCAAGAAACGTTATCCCGGTATCCACCATGCGGCAATAAGCTTAGCAAGCTTATTAGCTTTGTCTGCTTGGCGCTAAAATCCTCCAACGCTTGTCGTTGCACCGTAAAGTATGCATCCAATGCTCCAGGGACTTCCGCATCCTTCCGCTTGTTGTCGCAACACAGCTGATCGATGTCTTTCACTTGTAGTTGAAACTCAAGAAACCGAACTGATTCGCAGACGGTGAGTTTGAATAGCTTGTGCACGCGGTAGTGGCGATGAATCGAACACTAAACCAAGACAGACTTTGGGGTTGTCTCGCTGTCTTCAAGATAGTCTTCCTTAGCTGTTTTATCAGCTTTGTTGGAGACCAACAAGGATGTGCCACTATCCTGAACCTTATCTCGCATTACTTCCTTTACCATTGCTTAATAAGGCACTCTTCCCCAATATTCATCAAGATTCTAAAAGAAGAAACAAGCGCATACATAACAAGTTTAGCATGTACTAGTATATGAAACTCATTTGGTGAACCAGTTCATTAGTAAGGTGGACAGGATTAAACTACCAAGTCTTCTATTGCCAAGTACTAGTACATAATAAAAGCATCAAACAAACATATATCTATGTCCTATGGTCACCGTGCATTGTCTTGCCAAATCAAAATAGAGACACGGTTCAAATCATATCGATTAAGACAAAGCAAAGGTGAAAGAATACTAAAGCGTGGGAAACTACACGGCACAACAAGATTTCAGATGGGTACCACGGGTCTAAATGTACAACAACACTATTGGCTCTGTTGATGCTAGTAATGTGCATGATATGAAAGTCAACTGTATACACAATTGAAATTGAAATCAACAGAGCTATTGATAAGAGCAAACCTGTTAAAGAAACATGCGTGAACATACCTGCTGTGCCATTGGAGTTTCGATTGATCCTTCAATTTAAAAATAAGTTCGATCGAGAAATACGGTGATACAGAGCAAAGCAATCATAGTTAAAAAAGCGCTACCTAAGAGAGCGCTTAAGCGCTTAGGCTCTAGGCGTTGGCAAACGCATTGCGCATAACTACGCATAATCAGGCATAATCTGCGCATAAGCATGCGCTTTGGTCGAAAGCGCAAGGCGGTGGCAAACGCACAATTAACGCCTAGCGCTTTTTGAACTATGGTAGCAATGGAATCTTAAATTAGAACATTTGTTCTTCAGGTTTAGGCACTTGTTCTACATGAACAGAGTACAAGAAGACGCAATAATAAAATACTTAAAAATAGAAAATGAGCTCATAGACCTTACCACATTCTTGGTTCGGACCAAGATGAACAAGCGTTCCCGATCATCGTCCAATAAATGTGTCTCGGAGAACGTAAGGGAATTTGATGAGTTTCTTTGCGGTGAAGTACGTTTTCTTTAGGTAATTCGATATCGCCACCAAGCATTCTTGAAGATAGCAGAGGTATTAGCACAGGTTACCTCATCCGAGTTTCCAAATCGGTCCTTCTCTATAGAGAAAATGGGAAAATTTGTTGTATTATAACCATCATGGAGGTAGGATGTATGGGACGAAGAAAAGTAATTGCCATGAATAACATTACTTACACATAACTCCCGGACAAACACCTGCAATCGCATTTTCCTTCATCTTCATATAATATTTCCAAGATGGGAAGATACGCATTGTCTGATTTAACAACATCAAATGCGGTAGATGCTAAACTACGATCGGCTGGTTGTGCTTCCTCCACGTGAATAGGCATACTAACCGGTGGAGTTGGGGTTCGCCGTGATAGTATCGCCCTTTGGGCACCGGAGCTGCCTTACTAACTGCTTTGTTGTTTGGGAGCTCTGTGGTGGAGATGGTGTTGTGTCAACAGAACTGGGTTACTATCGGTGGGGTTGGGGTTAGATTGGGTGAAGCTGGTTCTCTGTCCATCGCAGAGAGGGTACAATCATGAGAGTTTGGGTTATGTGTGGTAGGGCTGGTTCTTGTGCATGTACAACCGGGTGCTATCTCCACCAAGAGGTAGCACTGTTTTATTTGAAGACCGTGTTTTATTCCGCTAGATATCGGCATCACCGCTCCAATTCAAATGGCTGATAAACAGAAACATAGTTGAATGTACAGACATTGTATGAGAGATGATGCAATAGATAGTGTGGAAAAAGAGGGCATGAAATAGTTGACATGTATATTGTTTAACTAAAGCGGATAGCATGACATAATTTCACATATATGATGTCTATCTAAACTAGATAGCATAGCATAACATAATTCAAAGATATGATGAATAACTAAACATGATCACATGACATAATTCACCTACATGTTATCTAAGTAATCAGGATCGCATCATTTAATTCACATATGTGATTTATATGCTAAATAAAGGGCATTCGATATGATGTCTGAACTAAGAACATGGTGTTGAATATTGTGTATATGATGTCTAAACTATGCAATGCAAGACACCGTATGCATGATATGAGCAGATAACCGTGCCAAGTTAGAGCATACACCTCGGTGGGGAATAGGACTGGTCATCTGTCTCTAATCCATCTCTCGAGGAGCTATCGGGACCCAACAAGAGATCTGCTTGACTGTAGCACTGTATGCGCTCAAGGCCTTGTTTTCACTCCAGATTTTCCATCTCCCACCCAAATGGCTGATTCACAGGAAGAGTAGTTTAATGTACAAACATTGTCGACAAATGGAAATGTAATGAAGAAAAGGATGGGCAAGATATCATTCAAATATATGATGCCTGTTAAACAGGATGGCATTGCACATTTCACATATATTATGGCTGGCTAAAAGACATGAGACTGCATAATTCCCATATATGATATAGAAACTAAACATGTGGCATTACAGAACATGTCTAAACTAAGCGGATGACATATATGATGTCAAAAGTAGGCACTTTGCAAGGCAACATATGCATGATATGACTAACATCATCATGCCAAGGTAGAGCAAACACCTTGGGGGTAAATAGGAGTGGTCGAGGCCCTCGAATCGCCTCGTAACAGATATCTTCCTCTGGATTACAATCTGAGAGGGGTGGGGAGGGTTTGCCATTGAACCCACCATGGAGCGATGTCTGCATGACATTGTATTGCCGCAAGAAAACTCTTCTCTTTTTCTCTACATGTTCAAGATGACTGTACAATATCCCACATGCATACTGAAAAAATATGGTGAGATTATGTAAGGAGAGCATGCAGAAATTTAGAGTGATGGTAACAACCAAGGATCAATGTTTTTCCGTTGAAACAAAATAGCCCTAATGGATCGACGTGAATGTATAGTAATAAGTGATGCAACAAGTGTACAACCTCTTTGCAGTAGCCGTGTCGACCTCAAAGATCATTGGGTTGGTCATTGAAGCGCTTGAGGCAGAGGTGGCTGCTGGAGGTGTGGAGGAAGATCTGAGGAATCAGAGACGGCATCCAGGCACCGCTCATTGTGATGGATCGCTCGTCGTTGGAGCAGCTCCGTGAGCCGTAAGACGTCAAGGCTAAGCAGACAAGATAGACATCGCCAATCTCAAGTGGGATTCTAATAGCATCTCCAATAGATGATGAAAAATGGATGTAAACTTAACATCACCAAAAACCACCTGACTACAATAGATGAGGTAAAAACTGTTGACTCTGAACTTAACTGTCGAAACTGAAATTAACTGTGGAATCTGAATGCTACTGTCGACACTGAACGCAATGGTAGCAGAGAGACACTTGACATGTAGTTTAGAGAGGGCCTGCAGTTCATCTTCAACCTGCACACCCCCTGAGCCGCTTTGCCACCACCGGCCGAACCGCTGCCCAGCCAGCCGCCTCGCCTCAAACAACTCGCCACCGCCGCCTGCCAGCCCTCTAGGCCCCCGCCCCCCACCCTGAACCCTAAGATAGATAGTGGGTACCTCTCCAGTGAGCCCCGTCCCTTGCTGGGTGGTTCTTCCTTAACTCCGCGAGCCCCCAACCCCTGAAAATCGATCGACCCAAAAGTCGATTCACGATCAAGTGTGGCTTAATCGGAGCAGAGCAAAGAAGACGAAGCGAGGGGAGAGCAGCAAGCAGCTGGGCCAGCGAAAGCGATCGAAGGAGAGCCGAGCAGCAGCAGAAAGTCAAGCGAAGCGAGCGAGAGCCGGTGGAGCAGCAGCAGATCCGGATGGTATGGACGCCGCCGCCGAAGGGGCCTCGCACTGGGGGAGAGCTGCCGTGGAGATGTCGCCCGCGGCGCCAGCTTCAAGGTAGCCGCTCCATGGCGGTGCGGGATGGAGCACCGTCGGCGCCGGGAGGTCGAGTTAAGGAGAAGGTACGATGCGATGAGTGTACAACCTCTTTGGTGGCGCCGAGTAGGCCTTGGCTTTGTCCGAGGAGTCGGTGAGGATGCTGCGGTTCCGGTGGAGCAGGTTAAGGCGGCGCTGTGGGGATGGAGCAACCGCGATAGACGAGGCGATTGTCGGAGCAGCTCCTTTGAGGTGGAGGACGGGGCGGCTGAACCGGCGGGACGGCGAGATGGACGACGGATCCTCATCCGGGGAGGTGGACGAGGGACGTCGAGCTGTTGCGGTGGACGACGTCGTTGGGGAAGAGGCTCCGGCTGGGCAGCGGTGATGTGGCGGACGGAGGAGGGTGGGGTTTCGCGGCTGGAGCGGATAGGTTATGGCGGCCTGGGATTTCGAATGGCGAAAAGGGGGCGATGGGAGGGGGTGAAGCATGACTTAGGGACGCGCTTGTCCAAAATGTAGGGTGTGTTACAAAAGTACCCCCCACCGATTTGAACTAGCGGCCCTTTCGGCTCAGGGTTAGAAGGGGATTTCATGTCGGGATTTGGCAGCCGGAGGGAGTTTTCGCCGTTGTAATTTCGGATAGCAAGGCGCGGGTTGTGAAGGCGCCAGTTTTGGGAGCACGATATCTGAATTTTCGGATATAACAAGACGCTGGTTGAATTTTAGGACAAGCCTAACGTGTAGTAATATTGTACTTGTACATACCAAATCAATTCGCACTTCCTCAACCAAAAAGAAAACGAAAAAATAAAACTATTCACACCACACAAAGAGAGAGTCTTGCCCGCTTTTACTATACAAATGTTATTCAAAGCTACTCCTCCTTCCATCTATATAGGGCCTAATGCGTTTTTCGATGCTAACTTTGACCAAATATTAGAGCAATGATATATGACATGCAACTTACACAAAGCACACCGTTAACTTCGTCTGTGAAAGGTTCTTTCAATGATATAATTTTCACATTGTGCATGTCATGTACTATTAATCTTGTCAATAGTCAAAGGCGGTCTTAAAAATCTCATTACGCCCTATATAGATGGAAGGAGGGAGTATGAATCCATGTTATGTCCGATTAATTTTTTTGCTTTGCTGTATAATGCATGTAACCTACTCATACCAACATTTTAGTGCATTCCAAATGTCTATACTACCGCTGCAATTCGAACTAAATTTGAATTCGTTTCTCTATTTCAATAAGAATCTACAATCATGATTGTTGCCAACTTCAACCATCATAGTTTCCTTGCTATCCGCCAGATATAAATCGGACGGCCTATAATGCAGGATGGCAGGCACACCATCATCAACAACTCCGTTTTTTATAAGAGTAGAGATAAAATATATTAAATGTAGTATAACATGTTCATAAACACACCATGTGTATCACCGTTATATATATTCACACATACGCCGGTTTAAAACACTATGATAAATTCTTCAAATATCCGAATTCGCTTTTTATAATGAAGTATATATGATCTCTATTCGTCTTTTACACCCACACAACCCTCTTATCTTTGTAGCTAGCGCTAACTTTCTCTTATGCATGCACACGCCTCGCATCCCTCTCACCCTCCCTCAGATTCTCTAGCTCCATCGCACAAATTCATCTTTTCACTTTAGGTCGTTCACCCACGGTGTGTGTAGCCCCCCCAGCTCCTTCTTTACGGCACACATCGATCGATATGCCTCTCTAGCCAGGTGTGCCTAGCACAAACACAAGCTTCCCCTCTTCTCTTGTCACCGCCCATGCCTCACTCCCACCACTCTTTTCATCGCTCGTACTCTGCACACTCCTCCCCCTCGATATAGTATGCCTCTGCACCACCTCCTACATGCATCCCTCTATCTCTATCCTTCTCCTCGTGCCTCGCTTGCTTCTAACACACACATGCATGTATACCGATCGATCTCCCAACATATACCTAGATCGACTTTAACTACCCCCCCATCGATCGACGCACCTCACAAGTTATGTCTCTCCTTTCTCTAACAAAGGGCGATTGATCTTCCTATGTAGTTATGTCTGCTACCACAGCCACATCGTCCCCCTCATCATTCGTGCATGCCTCCTGACCCGCCTCTCACACGCACGCAGCATAGACAACAAGCAGCCATCTCCTCTCTTATTGATATTACAGGCGTGTTCTCCGCTTGTCTAGCAAGCCTATCCCACCATTTGTTAGAAGCAACTCCACTACCACCCCTCCAACACTCTAGCTCTGCTCTCTCCCAACCTTATTCCTCTCATGCACATATGCATGGATGCCGATCGATCTCCTTAATACATGAGGCAGATCGATCTCCTTAATACATGAGGTAGGCCTCTCTCCTCCTCCACACATATACCAGCCATTGTACCTCTATAGTTAATTGGGCCTCCTCTTCCCCCACCACACACCGATAGTCGAAGCGCTGCAGGTAGGTATCCATGCCACGTAGACAAACTGCACATGTCCCTCTCACGCTCAAGAGGCCAGCCACTCTATATCTTTGACGTGGGCACACACAAATTGATGGCACTTTTATCGATCAGCACACACACACACACACACATCATCCCTCTTTTCGATTCTATGGACACCTCAAGCCGGTGATACCTCCACTCTCTTCTCGTGGATCGCCTCTATATATATGTTATATCCAGGACTCTATTTCACACACATTGCATATGTTACATTTTTGATTGAACCCCCCCAAAAAACTCTCAAGAACCCACACACTATATCTCTCTAGGTTTGTATCTCTCACACAACCCCACGAGGTGGTGTACGATACAAGAAGAGAATAGGTGCACTGCACGCACTCACGCTTCGTGCTCAGCCACACCATGCTGGTACACGTGGAGCCTATTTCTTTACGAAATGGCAGCCCACGTGCTAATTTGAACGCTCAGTAGCGGTTGTTTACCTAGGGAGGTCGTGGTACCACGCCGCACTAAACAAAGTTCGACTTGACGCGCTGCGCATTATTTTTAAATAAAGTTATAGCGCTCAATGGCACGCATACGTAATATAAAATGATTTTTATGGAGAAAAGGTAGTCCGCCACTATATACAATGGAGCCTTGCGTGCTCGGGTTTGTCGCTTTCGTAGTATCTCACACAAGGCTGCGGTGGCCTCTCTCTCTCACCATTGGTCACCGATCCGCCGCATCCCGTCCGCCGGGGAAAGGGAGGCGGTGGCCTCTCTCTCTCTCACCATTGGTCACCGATCCGCCGCATCCCGTCCGCCGGGAAAGGGAGGAAGTGCATCGTTCTCCGCTCGACGGCGCCGAGGCAGCACATCCCGATCTGTGGTACACGCTGTTCTCTCGACTAAGCTCCGGCGCGGCAGGGCCTCACGCCACCTGCTCGCAGATTCCGCCCGCCGCCGCCACCTAGTTACATCCCGACGACCTCTGTGTATCCCTCCGCCTTGCTTCACCGCCTGCCTTCCCACGCCGCTGCATGTGGATCTTCCATAGTTCTTTGCCCAAAACGTAGCTCGTCCAAATGCATTTTCCATATTGCATTCTCGCCCTCACACTGCTTTTAGACAAACACAACCGTGTTGTTATCTTCCCTTAGGGCAAGGAATATGCTTTTTTTGTCGTCGCATGTGTCATCAACTGTTATGGCCAGAATTGTTTCCTTTCTACCTCTTTTTTGCAAACAGGGCTATCCATTTCACCTCGCTGCTATTATGACCTTTTGGTGAACTGCACAAATCACTTTTTTCTTAAGAGTGTTTTGTGCAGTTGTACTAAAATGTCACATGGGCAACGCCTCTACATTTCAAAGTCGAATGCACAAAGGGAGATTGGTTTTGCTCTATCCTCCTCATCCAACTCCGAGCCTAATCTTCTCCAACTAGTTAGTCTTAAAAGAGACCAAAAGGTGACCGGCTTCTATTTATGTGTTTATTGTTTCATCAGCAGTCCTCTATTATCGTAATCACACTTAATATCTTTGGAACAGGACGCTCAGCTCTATTTTAGTGGAACTGCACAAAATGATCAGAATGTTGCATGCTCCAGATAGCTACTTTTTTTCCCAACATGCCTTGTTGATTTAGACAGAGCTGGGGGGACGTTGCTGCCAATGAAAGCATGGATCAATTTTAATTTAACACCTTCTCACAACTCTGTTTCAGCCAGATGTAATTATTAGCTCTGATCTGCTAATAATTGACATGCATTAGCAAGGAAGTTAGTTTTTATTGTTTCCAAAGAGCATCGATGGCAAGACACGCTAAACAAAAGCTGAAAGCTCACACCATTGTACAATTTCATGTCTCGCTGGAAAATTATTTGTATAGTACGTCAATTATGTAAACAAATGATGGAAGCTTGATAGCATTGCCGTAAGCCTCTTCATCATCCGGGTCCATGTGCCATGCACAAAATTATACTCCTTCGCTCCTAAATATTTGTCTTTTACAAATTTCAAACGGGCATATTTTAGAGTGTAGATTCACTCATTTTGCTTCAGATGTGTACTCCTCCATTCCTAAATATTCTATTCGTCTTTCTAGAGATTTCAACAAGTGACTACATATGGAGCAAAATGAGAGAATCTACACTCTAAAATATATATACATCCGTATGTGCCACCATTTGAAATCTCTAAAAGACAAATATTTGAGTAGTCACTGTTGAAATTCTAGAAAGACAAATATACTCCGAGTATATTTAAGAACCGAGGGGTAGTGCACAACCGCATGGGAGACTCAGCCCGGTCGCTATGCCAGCATTAATAGTGAGTAATGAGCAGTCAAATCGTAAGCCCCACCTTTTCCTAATCGTAAGTTGCTCAAGAAGCAACCATCAATACGCTTTCTTTGAACCGCTCATACTACTCCATCCGTCCACTGTTTATACAGCAGCTTTTAAAAAAGAAAAAGATCTCGGGGACCAAGGCGACTAGCGATCGGCCTGAAAAATAGCATTGGTAGTTATAGCACGCGCCTATTACTAGTAGAGGGAATAATGCATACACACATGCATGCAAGTGCTTCCACCCCGGTACACACATGCATGCACTTACTCCATTCCGTAGTTACATGGAGAGAAAATTGTGGACTTGATTGCGTTACCACGCCCTAATTAATTGAGCATTAAACCAAACGCGCCTAAAGTCTCTCTCGTGGTGGAAATGCATTGAGAGAAATGCATCATAATGAAGCGCTACAGAACTGTGACGGAGGGAGGAGTAGTATGAAGGTTCAAAACCAAGTACGCCAGATGGCTATCGGTCAACGCACCTCCTCTTGGCATATCACCGACATGTGGGACAGGAGTGTGAGCAAACCGATCTCAATTGACGGCAAAGAGCCAACCCGCCGCTCCTTGAGAGAGACGAGGAGCGAGAACACACGACGGGTTCGCATGGAGGCCAAGATATATTCGAGCATGGTTGGTTGATCGATATCATTCATTACATGTTGATGTTGGGCTGCCGCTTTCCGCCTCTTCTCCGAATAAACGTGTACTTTATCAAAGATAAAAAAAATAAGAGTACAAACGCCCACCATGCGGTTCTAGTAGTAGTACTACTCGCATTATTGCGCTTGGCTCTTCGCCTCTTAGTGAAGTCGAACAATGATGGTACTCCGCATGTTGGGTACTACAAGTGTATGCCTCGATAACTGACACCGAATGGACTGATGCATGTCCACCGAGGGTAGGTTGCATTAGTCAAAAGCATGAAGCGAAGCTTCACCTTGTCCTGCAAGCTTCTCCTCGCTCATGAAGTTGATGGGACACACCAAAAGTAGTGCTAGTCCATACTCCCTCCTTTCCGTTAATATGGCTCAATCTTTTTGCGGGTAAATGAGAGAGCTTTATTCATATATAAGCATTCTTAGGACGATCAGCCAAGACACTGGTCACTAGGAAGCGAGGTACCCGCAAAAAAGAAGTAGGAAGCGAGGTGTTTCATCAAGCCAGCTCTCGGCCACATTCAAAGTGCAGCAAGCACGGTTCGACGAAGATGCCCGCAAGGTTTGCTGACCTGTTTACATGCTGAATAACAAAAAAGAGGAAATATTACCGAGCGCTACTATTTGTAACAGGATATGAGCCAGAATTAAGCGAGAATTGTGGCTAGTGTTCCATGCAATCAACTTCCATTATCACATGCTAGAACCTCAAGATAACCAAATGTGTTGAAGATTGCTTTATCACATTTTAAAATTATAATAAGAGTGCGACGCCCTCCATCCGGTTCCTAGTACTAGTATAGTACGTATTTTTTATAGACTATATTAGTAAACTTTATGCTTGGCTGTTCGCCTATTCGGGAAGTCGAACAATAGTAGCACTAGTAGTATAGTGTATGCTTCGCAATCGACACGAATTAACTGTTGCACGCCCACCACCGAGCGAGGGAGAGCTTGCATTAGTCAAAAGTTTCTCCTTGTCCTGCGAGCCACCGCGCAAGTAATGCTAGTCCATACTGCCTCCTCTCCGGTTAATATGGATTAATTTCAAACGAGATAAATACACTATCATCACTCACCGTATATTTGTAAAAATACGGTCGATGGAATATGTGTGCAATATATATATTTTCCGGTGTTTATACGGTCACTAGCTCACCCCGACCGAGTATGTGTGTGCATGCGTGTAGGTTGAGCACTTAGCGTGACCGTGTGTGTTCCGTCGTGTGCTCGGACATGCATGCATTAGGGCGCGTCGCTGCTTTTTGCGCCCATGTGTACGTGTGACTGTTGCATACACGAGGGGGAGTACGTAGGGGCCACTAAGGAGCAGTAAATCACACAAGAAATCACGTCTGTCGTGTTCGTGTCTCACCCTCCTCCACGGCTCGACCCCACACGGTCGCTCGGCATGCCACTCACCGCAAACCGAGTATACGATAACTTTCCCGCCTGCTTGTCGATGGATCGCGCCATGGAGTACTACTAGCACTACTGGAAGAGATTGACGAGTTGGGGGAGGACACCTAGCTGTAGCACGGACTCCCAAAAACTTTTTACATGCATGTTGTAGCCGGCTATTGGACCTTGAACGCGAGCAGCCGTGTGCACCGGAGCGGGCGCGCGCGACGCCTCTCAGCCGGGCGCCAAGAGAGGTCGCCTGGCCCTGGCGGGCATGAACGCAGATCGACCGCTTTGGCGGGAAGCACGCGGTGATGAAGAGGGTTCGGGTTGGTCAGACCGCCGTGGCAGCGGTCCGGACGTAAGCAAACAAGAGATGATGTACGCTAATATTGCTGCGATATAATTAACAATGTAAATAATGTGCTAGTTGGACAAATATGATTGGAGATGGAGATGGAATTTACGAAACACGGATATGCATGCCTATGTCTATGTGTGTGTGCCGACGACTCTCGCGACCGAAGCGGGGCGTGTTTTTGATCGAAGTTTTCTTTCTTGGAACGTTAGAAAATCAGTTTGTCCAATTCACATCTAGATGTTATTTAAGGATATCACATCTAAGCTCCTACAAGTATATAATGTAGCAACAAGAAACAAAAAAACTAGGACAAAAAAATAGACCACAAACAGAGTGGATATCAACTTAGATGTGACATAACTATGTCACATCTAGATGTGTCCTAAATGCACCCTTAAAAATTGTCCGCCAGCTTTCGCTTTTTTTTCCGGGAACGCAGCAGATTCTATTTAAAACCACTGCTATGGAGAGATTTTTTACTCCATTATAGCCTCTTGTTTGATAGAGTTTCTCGTGTCTCGCTTCTCTCACCCTCTCC
Organism: Aegilops longissima; assembly: GCA_021605205.1. Classification (NCBI taxonomy): domain Eukaryota; kingdom Viridiplantae; phylum Streptophyta; class Magnoliopsida; order Poales; family Poaceae; genus Aegilops; species Aegilops longissima. Next base: position 406,956,079 of record CM038677.1, read on the forward strand.
ATATCAAAACAAGATGACAAGGTCCATCTATCTCTCTCTCACCGTGGTCACCGATCCAGCCGAATCTCCGCCCACAAGGGAGGTGAGGAGGTGCAGCGTTGATGTTGTCGCCCGGGCGACGGGGAGCCGATCGCGACCGTCCTCTGGAGTAAGCGCCGGCGCGACGAAGATCCTCCGCGCCCTTGTTCGCTGCCGTCGTGTTGGAAGATCCCGCCTCCCGCCTAAACGACATCTCGCCCACCGAGGTATAACTTCTACTGGTCCAGCTCCCAGTGTTGCTGCGTGCATGGGTTTTCTTCTATGCGACTACTCCCAGCTCCCCATGCATAGTAGCTAGGGTTCGCCGGCTGGTCCAACATCACCTACTTGTACTATTATAGAGGAAATGCCACTCGAAAAGTTGTCCCGATTTATGCCTCTGTGGAGGTATACATGTTGTTTCGACAAAAAGTACATGGTGGTTGTGCGGTCATTGTCCATATGGTGGTAGTACTATCACCGGTTAAATGAAGAAATGCTTTTTTCTCTGGTATCCTGGTTTAGTTCCCATCAAGATATAATTATGATGCTTCGCTTGTTGGTGTACTTTTTATTAACCCTTTTTATATTTTTGGAAACAGCGATGCGTGTCTCCATACCCGGCATGTCTTCCTCAATTTTAGTGGAACTGCACAAAATTGGATGGCCATTGTTGTTCCGCCTCATCGTTCTCGCCACGTGGTTCTTCCTTCCTCGAGCTTGATTATTGAGAAGAAATAGACCACAGTGAGGATTTGTCGAACTTCATAGGTGCCTCACCCAAACTTGATGCCAAATGGATGATGCATCACCACGATGACCTATCGATGCTCATGGTCGCGCCTCATGGTTGCGCCGGCCGGTGAAGCTGATCGATTTTCAATGAAAACAAGCTGTCTTCCATCGCTGTTTTTGCTTGTTACGCACAAAGATGATATCCTTCGTCAGCTCACCTTGGTTGCGTTGGAGACGCAATGCCTTTCACGTTGGTGCAATTTTATCACACAATTGGCTATGAACCAAATGTTTCCTCAAGAAGGATCGACGCTGGTACTAAGAGCATAAGTTTTGTATTGATTTCTAAGCCTTCTCACAACTTTGTCTCCAGCTCCTGTAATTTTATTTGTCCAGCTATTAACTTTGATTTAAAAATGGTGTGGACTAAAACCCGGATGGACGAGTAGCCTCCATTTTTATTTACTCAGATATTAGATTTGATCAAGTCAAACTTTGTAATACTCTCAAACCTTTCCGATAATTGAAATTAAAATTTTTATTTGTACACACTCTCACGCTTCCGATAATTTGGCGCATGTGTGGTTGTTCACTTAAGGGAGGGTAGTGTACCACACGTGAAGGACAGAAGTGCGACTGTGACGCGTGGGCGTGATCGTTAGTTCATCGGAAGTAGTACTCCTCTGTACATTAAATAAAGAGTTTCGTTTCATTTACACAATTTAAAACAATTGTTATGGAGAGAATAAGAAACCACTCCACTATATATTAGTCGATACACACGAGAGTACTATATGGACGCAACTTCATTGACTTAGTGCACTGCCTTTGGGTTTATGACATGTGGGCCCAAAATGTGGCTGGCTCACCCGCATACAGCCAAAAGCAGATGTAGTGAAGGCACCGAGCTCAGTCCATACTACATTAGTATTCTTCAGAAACTAATATAAGAGCGTTTAGATCACTACTTTAGTAATCTAAACGCTCTTATATTAGTTTACAGAGGAGTATATATATAAGCGGAGCCTCAGCTTGTTCGCTAGGGTTTGCACTCCCCACACACCGCCAAGAATACATATATGTTACACTGGAGGCTCAGCTGCTCATTTGCTAGGGTTTGCTATATTCACAGCCTCTCACCGCTCTCTTCACCAGATCTAAACAAGACTGCGTTGGCCTCTTGTCTCTCTCCCCTCACAGCGGGTGAAGGAGGCGTCCAGATCCCGTCAGACCGGAAGGGAGGAGGTGCAGCGTTAACTCTATACGCCTTGGCGAGGGAGGCAATCCACCGCCGGCTGCGCTGTTCTCTTTCACCCAGCGCCTGTGCAGGAGGGCCACCGACCCCTTCTTCCTCGATGTCGTACGTAGTGTGGGAAGATCCGGCCTCCCGCCACACGCCTTCCCACATCCCGACGACCCTAAGCTATAAGTTTCTTTGAAACCGCTGCTGTTTCTAGCTGCATGTGGATCTTTTTCGATCTGTAGTCGAATCTAGGTCTTGGTTCAAAGAGGAAAGAAAGGTGCGGTGGGTGGAGCATGAATCTAGGACGTGGTTCAATGAGGAAAGGAGGGAGGAAAAGTAGTATAGACGGCTATCCAGCCGCTTTGTTGGTCGAAAAGGGAAAAGGAGGTAACCCAAGACACACATCTGTAAGGAACCGATCTCTTTGTTGAAAAGGGAAAGAAACTGGGGTCGGGTAGTTTGTGTAGGACTAGATTTGCTGCCCTCACATAGGAAAAAACTTCAAAGAGAGCAAATATGGGACCAACACGATATGCTGCTTGGCTACATACTCGCATCACCCATTTATACGTGGGACGCACATGGTGCTAGTATGTCCCATACAGCTATTTTGCTGTTGTTAATCTAAGAATGCCGCCGAAAATTGAAGCAATGCCACTGTTAAAAGTAAATTACATTTTTAATGAATGTTGTTTCAAGAGAGTGTCTCTCATAATATGAATCAATGCTACCGCTTTTAGAAATGCTACTATCCTACTTTGTTTTCCATCCAAGATTAGTTAGATGCTTCTTTCTCGTCACCGCTTGTTTCATCCTCCTTTATTGGCAAGTAATTGTTTCCTTTTTGCCTCTGTTAAAACAGGGTATCGATTCAACTTGTTGCTATTATGACATTTTACTTCGCTACTCAAACACTTATGTTTTAAGAGTGTTTTGTGCAGTTCAACTTGAATGTCACACCGTGACTTTGCTTAATTTTGGTGGAACTGCACAAAAGGAGATCGAGATTTGTTTCAGTGTTCCCGCTCGAGTTGTTTCAAATCTTGGTCTCTACCACATGATATTTATTCAACTTGTTGCTATTGCGACATTTTGCTTCGCTACGTGAAACACTTTGCTTGATTTCAGTGCAACTGCACAAAATGAGATTGGATTTCCTATTCGTGTTAGCAGATTCGTATTTTATCCTGGTGTTCTCATGAAAGGTCAGTACAGGCCTTCATCCACATGATTGTGCAGTGTGCTTTGAGAGGTTGTGCTACTTGTATTGGTACTGTTTTAAATAAATGTTGAATTGAAGCTATTGTATTGCTGTCTTTTCCCATTAAGTAGTGAACAAAAATGGGACCAACCCAGACATGATGCTTGTTGTCGGATCACGGGTTCCGGCAGACCCTTAAGGTTCGAACTCTGGGGTGCGCGCGGAGATCCAATTCCTCCACCGCCTCGTACTGGCCAATCGCAGGGACCTAAACTACTAACAAGAACAACACAAGAGACGCAAGATTTATACTAGTTCGGGCCACCGTTGTGGTGTAATACCCTAATCTACTTTGTGGTGTGTGGATTGCCTCTGGGGCTGACGAAGAACAGTACAGGGAAGAACAGTCTCGCGAGGGTCTGTTCTTGGTGGGTGTGATGAACTGCTCTCTCTGGATTCCGAGTGCTCGATCCGATCGTCCTTCGTCCCCTCCTCCTTCTCTCCTCCTTTTCTATGAGTGTGGCTACCCCTATTTATAGGCGAAGGCCCTGGGCCTCTTTCCAAATATTGAGCGGGAAGGGCGCCAACAATTGGCCATTTTGAAGGGGAACAGCAGGTACACTTATCCTGACTAAAGTTGGTCCTCGCCTGCCAAAGGCTCTGGTGATGACACCTGCTTGGGCTCCACGATGACTGCATTCCAGCCGTTGGGGCTGGTCTTGGTCTTGTTGCACCGAAACGGATGCCTTTGCTTGATGCTCTTGTCTACACTTGCCCCCTTTGCACCAAAGAGGAAAGGAGGACGCCAAGGGCTGGCGCCTGACCGGGCGCCTCGGTCATCATGGCTTGCGCCACGGCACCTCGCGAGGTACCCCGGCTTGAGTTCTCCGCCTCCTCATGAGCCAGCCTCGACGAGGCCGCTACCGAGGAAGCTCTTGGTCGTCCCGCCTCATGAGGCTTGGCTCTCGCGAGGGTCTTGAGCTTGTGTTGATGAAGATGGGCCGCCCCGGCCTCCTTGAGCCACGCCAGCAGCCGCAGTGCAAGTCTGGGACCCCTGCTCCTGAACGCCGACAAGAGCCCTCGGCCCACGGCACGCCCAACTTGGCCGAGCAGAGAGGCGAAAGGGCAAGTGCGAAGCGTCGCGGGCCCTAACAGCCTGCGGCCTTGGGCGACGCGTGGCGGTTGATTGGACGTGGGCGGCACTGCATCCCCCATGACGCCTTGGTAACCGCCCGGATTCGACAGGTCCTTGCATGCAGAGTTGGGCATGATGACTGGTGATCGTGGAGGCCGACGGTTGGCCTTCGCCGGCTATAAGTACGGAACGGCGCTCGCCCTTCCATTCTATCCTTTCTTGTTTCTCCTTCCTCTCCATGGCTCCACCAAGGAAGTTCTCGCTGCGAGAAGGGAAGGGCCGCCAGTCGATCTTCCTCTCTCCGCCTGCTGCTGAGTCGAGGTCGCCTCGCAGCACCCCTGTGGCCTCCACGGCGTCTCCCGCGGGTCGTGAGGGAGGCTCTCAACGGGCGACGAGCGGTCCGGGCGATGGTTGGAGGGCGTGCCCCGGCCGCTCGTCCCCCGAGGTCGCGCCTCCACGCTGGTGAAGCGCTGCCGGAGTTCTTGGTGAGGGTAGAGGAGCCGTTCAGCATCCGGCTTCAGCTCCCGCGCTTCCTCCTGAGTGAGCTCCCCGATGGCGCCCTGAGTGGCCCCCTGCCTGTGCAGTGATGGCTGTTGCAGCCGGGCTTTGTGGGCTTCTCCGAGGTCTCGGCCGCAGGGGACTTGTTCTCCCGCCCTGGCCGGCAGACGTTGCTGCACAGGCGTGGTCTCCACCGCCGGTGCTCCCTGCACTTCAAGTATGATGGCGACGCCACCCTCTACGTGAGGGTGTTCGGGAAGACGGCCGCAGGGGTGCTGCCTCGAGGATTCGACGACCGCCATGCCGAGGACTCAGCCACGGCGCGGCGGAGGGGGCAGCATGGGCAGCCGGGCGATGCCCGCGACTCCCACGCTTCACCAGCTCTTCTTCGGTGGCGATTCTTCCAGCAGCGCCGCGCCAGCCCCCCACCGCCCGCGCTCGCTTGGGGGTGGCAAGGGTCCGCTTGCCGCCACGCCCGTGAAGCGAGATGGAGTCCGACCGAGCTTCGGAGGCGGCTCGGCCTCCCAAGAGAGCCGCACGGGCGTGCTTCACCTGCTTTTGTACTTTTCTTTTCCTTTTCTCCCGTAAAAAGGGAACAATGTTCGCCCTGTGGGGTGTGTTTAGGCAGCGCCTGCACTAATGTATTGCTTTTGTTATCCTCACATCGTTTCTTCACAGGCGCCATTCGCAAACGACGATCGTGGTCAGCAGGCGGCCGACCCCGGCCCCTGTTCGCGTAGAAGCCGCCTGTGAGGCATGGTCGAGGGGTGCTCCACCGTGGACCAGGCCGTGAAACCTGAGCGATAGGAACACACTGCGGGCTCCCGAGGCTTACCATGAGCCCCTGCAAGAGAAACCGAGGCAGAGGGCTAAAAGATCAAGGACCACGGACCAAAACGGGCGATAGTTTCGATAAAGACTTCAAATGGGAATAACCAATAATCGCAGAAAGCAAATGAAAAGCCGTCCGCACCTAGTCTAGTCTTGACGCCTTCTCACCAGCTGAGCTAAGTGTTGCCATCACGGGAGGGAGCCCTAGGGCTTGAGGCCGGCACCCCTGAGACTCCGGGCGTGTACAGCCCCACTCATTGTTACGTGAGAGTGTCACGGGCGGCGAAGCCACAGCACTGGCCTTCTTCACAGTGCCCCGGCCTTCCTCCGTAAGCAAGCTTCACGGGCGTCAGCCTCTTCACAGGCTCTGGGCTTTCCCAAGAGGTGAGCTTCACAGCATTCACCTTCTTCATGTGCTCGGGCCTTTCCAAAAAGATGCACTTCACTGCATTCGCCTTCTTCACGTGCCTGGCCTTTTCCAAAAAATGCACTTCACATGCATTCGCCTTCTTCATGTGCTCTGGCCTTTTCCAAAAAGATGCACTTCACGTGCATTCGCCTTCTTCATGTGCTCTGGGCCTTTTCCAAAAGATGCACTTCACAGCATTCGCCTTCTTCATGTGCCTCGGCCCTTTTCCAAAGATGCACTTCACAGTGCATTCGCCTTCTTCACGTGCTCTGGGCCTTTTAGGGTAGAACCTCCTGAGGTGCTGGATGTTCCACGCTGCTTTGTATAGGTACTCCTCTTGCGCCCCTAAGCGCACGGAGCCCCCCGGGCGATACATGCCCCACTCCCGACACGTGGCTGGCACGGTAGGGCTAGACGAGGTGTATCTCGGCACCTGTGAGCCAGCTGGACTCACGAGGCCCTTCCTCAAGGCGGGTTGGCGCTTAGCTCTGGGCCTTATCTTCGAGTGTGTCCTCGCAAAATGGCTAGATGCCGGTGTTTCACGCCTCGGTCCCCGCCTCGGCTGGTTCACCGTCACCGGGCAAGCCAGTGTCACGATGCCATGGACAAGACCAGAGGGTGAGGGCCGAGAGCCAGAGGAGCCCTGAGTCGCAATGCTCGTGTACCCCTTTAACGCATAAGCTGGATTAGATGACACAACTCCCCACGCCCTCGGTCCCGGCTCTGGGCTGGTCTTCTACTGTCAGCCGGCAAGCCAGTCGCGATGCCATGGACAAGACCAGAGGTGAGGGCCGGAGAGCCGGAGGAGCCCTGAGTCGCGATGCTCGTGCACCCCCCCCTTTAACGCAAGAAGATTTCGCCACCCGTGAGAAGGCACCAAATAACAAGCATGGTGGAGCATAATCCTAAGGAAAACGCATGAAGGATACATGTCACTGGACTGCCCGAGGGGCTTGGGGATGATGCAGCCAGGGGCGCCCCCAACAGGGTAAGCTAAGGACATGAAATAAAAGTGATACATGCCGTAGGGACGGGCCCACGCCGCCTGGGAATAATGCGGCCCTGAAGGCGCTCCCAGCCGGAAATAAAACTTAAAGATGTCACCCGGTGATGTTGGGGATGAAGGGTTGTTGATGTAGCAGACTGGTGGGCTGCGGAGCCGATCTCACGAGCCCCCTGTGCTCAAGGGCCTCGGAGGTTCAAGGCGCCTGGCGGCCCTCATAGACCATCTCCATCTCCGCCAGGCTGCGGCGTGTCTGACCTCTTGAGCCTCCAGTGATGGTCCTCATGAGACGCTGGTGTGCAAGAGCTGCTTATGTGCCATAAGGCATGCGACATAGTTGTGGGCAGGCCTCGCTTGATGTCCCACTCATGAGGGCCGAGGCGCCTTGAGATGCGGCTCGCTTGAACCCTGGTATGTCAATGCAGACGCAGCAGCCCACCATCCTCGCCTGGATGGGGGCCACAGCTGGTAGGCGGCGGCACCCTCATGACCCTTGACTCGTAACTCCCGGAATGGCCTTGCTGGATGAACTCTGGGGTTCTGTCCTCCCGGTCTTGCTCCTGCTTATGGGAACGTGCTTCAAACACGCCCACGCAGCCCAAGCGCCTCGAGACCTTGGCGAGGTCGGTGGCCCTCTAGGGAGAGCCCCAGCCCTCGCCGAGGAGGGCGCCGCGCGCTTTCCTATGCGATGGAAGGAGGTTCTCCTGCCGGGCTGGCCTCCGAGGGGCCTCGCTCTTGATGAGCCGGGCCGGTCGATGTCTTCTTCTTATTGGGTGCTGCCTCGAGGCGCCCCGCTGCTGTGGTCTGGTCTTCCAGTGATGCGGCTCAAAGCTCGCCCAAGGAGCACATCGCATCTCTTCACAGGCACCGTGATGACCCCGCCGCTCTCGGCATCTTGAGGATGTTGTAGCCATGGTGGGTCACGGCCATGAACTTGGCCAACGCTGGGTACCCGAGGATGGCGCGATACGGCAGGTAATGTGGGCGACGCCAAGTCGGCGAGCTCTGTAGAAGTTATCGCGGCCCCAAGGTGACAGAAGGCGGACCTGCCCGATCGGGACCGTGGAGCCGCCGGTGACCGGGAGAAGGGCTTGGTTGGCTAAAGCTGGCTGTAGGGCACTTGAAGATTGTTGAAGGTCTCACGGACAGGACGTTGAGCCCGCTCCGCCGATGAGGGTCTTGGTGACCAAAGACGTTGTCGATGATTGGGGAGCAAAGCATTGGGAGAACTCCTGTGGCTGGGCGCAGACTTGAGCTGATCCGCCGAGCTGAACGTGATGGCGCACGCCGACCACCGAGAGGGCGCGTGGACTCGAGCTTGGGGGACTGCATTCACTTCACTGGCGAACTGCTTGAAGATGCGGTGGAGGTCGGGCTTGGCTCCGCCCCAGATGCAGCGATCGGCACAGGCTTCTCGAAGCCCCAGCCCCTCTGCCCCGATGACGGTCTTCGATTCTCCTTGGTGGCGGCGGCAACGGAGGGAGGCCTCATGCTCCCTCAGGGCGATCCTCACGAGGCTGATCCTCCAGCCCTCATGAGGCGGGTCTTGCTGCTGGTCCTCGCGAGGTTGGTCGCGCCACCTTGGCGCTGGGCCGCGGCCTTCCAGCAGCCCCTGCATTTCTTCCTCCTCGGCAGTAGCCTTTGTCGCTGCGGCCAGGCGTCTCGACCCTTCCTTCACGCACGGCCTCGGAGCTCTTGACATTCATTGGTGTTGTGGGTGTGGAGGTCGGTACACGAGTACCGCCTGCCCTTGAAGACTCGGGCTGATCTCTCGCCCGCTTGGTGTTTGGTTCGCCATGCGGCACGCAGCCCCTTACGCTTACGCCCTCGGCCTTGGACTTCTTCTCTTCGGGATCCGTGGCAGGCAGCTCGAGGAGGGAGAGGCGCCTCCTCAGCCCCGGGCGCACTTGGTCGCCAAGTTGAACACCTGTGGAGGTGCACAGATCTTCATGCATCGCCAGGCTCCTCCTTCATCTTGGACGTCGCGCACGCCTGTCGGAGAAGGCAGATGATGGCCTCCTCCGGCCACCACAGGATCTTGAGGCGCTGCTGTTGAAGCGCTGATGTACTTTGCAGGGTTTCCGCTGCTGCTTGATTCATGCGATGTCGCTCATGGCGGGTGGCCGGTCGCGAGTACCTTGAAGTTGGCGATGAAGCGGGTGCGCATCTCGCCCGTGAAGAGATCGTGCTCTGGGGCCGATTCAGAGCTGTGCGGGTCTCCGTCCTTGAGCGCCATGGGAAACTAGTTCGCCATGACCTTTCATCTCCGCTGGCAGCTCGATGCCCAGCTCAGAGAGCCGAGGAACTCCGTAGGGTCTCGCCGTGCCGTCAGCGCGGGGGCAGGTCTCGCTTGAACTTGGCGGTCCACGCGATGCCGCAGCAGCCTCGCTGGTGAAGGCGGCAGCCCGCTGCGGGTCGCTGGGGCCTGACGGCGAGAGCTTGGTCTTGCAGGCCTCCCTGCATCGCGGCCGGGGCAGCGCAGGTCTTGACGCGCTGGAGCAGGGAGAGCGGGCAGCTTCTGTGTGGCGAGAACTTTTGGCAGCTTGCGCTTGCCGCCGCCGGGCGCTCGGCAGAGCGGGTTCCGCCAGGTCACGCGGCTTGGGGCTGTGGCGCCGCCTTGAGGAGGAGGCGGCTGAGGTGCCCCGGAGTTTATCGCCTGGGAAGGGTGCGTGCAAATAAATGGACGGCGCTGGGTCGCCTTCGCAGCGGACGAAGCCTCAGCGACGTGGTCGAGCCATTCTTCGAGACACCGCCGACGGGCGGTAGCGCAGGAGTTCGCGGTCGCGGCGAGTGCAGCTCGGTTCTCCATGGTTGCTGCGCGGGCGCTGCGCGACGAAGAATCAGCGGGTGAGCGGCGCGTGGCGCGGCCGCCCCGCCATGGATCGGTGCTGGACGACGCTTGTTGCTCGTTTCTCGCCGAGCCGGTGGCAGCGTTGACAGCCGGTGACGGAACGACGAGGACGCCCACCGACGGGAGCCGCCTGGGCGACGTGGAAGCGAGGGCGGCTCGGGCGCTGCGCGAGCTCGACGAAGCGCCGAGACATGGTGGCGTGGTCGGGGAAGAACGAGGCGATTAAGAGGTAGATTCAAGCACTTTACCGGGCGCCAAATGTTGATCACGGTTCCCGCAGACCCTTAAGGTCTCAACTCGGGGTGCGCGGAGATCCAACCCTCCACCGCCTCATACCTCGCCAATCGCAGGGACCTAAACTACTAACAAGAACAACACAAGAGACGCAAGATTTATACTAGTTTGGGCCACCGCTAGGTGTCATACCCTACTCTAGTTTGTGGTGTGTGGATTGCCTCAGGGCCGACGAAGAACAAGACAGTAAAGAACAGCCTCGCGAGGGTCTGTTTCAGGTGTGATGAACTGCTCTCTCTCTCTCGATTCCAGTGCTCGATCCGATCGCCCTTCGCCCCTCCTCCTTCTCGCCCTCCTTTCTCTCGAGTGTGGCTACCTTATTTATAGGCGGGCGCCCCGGCCTCTTTCCAAATATTGAGCGGGAAGGGCGCCAACAATTGGCCATTTTGAAGGGGAACAGCAGGTACACTTATCCCGACTAAAGTTGGTCCTCGCCGCCAAAGGCTCGTGATGACGCCTGCTTGGGCTCCACGATGATCGCATTCCAGCCGCTGGGGCTGGTCTTGGTCTTGTTGCAATCAAACGGATGCCTTTGCTTGATGCTCTTGCTCGCGCTTGCCCCTTTGCACCAAAGAGGAAAGGAGGATTGCTATGCTGGCCGGGCGCCTGACCGGGCGCCTCTCGGTCGTCATGGCTTGCGCCACGGGCACCTCGCGAGGTACCCCGCCTTGAGTTCTCCGCCTCCTCATGAGCCAGCCTTCGACGAGGCCGCTACCTCGAGGAAGCTCTTGGTCGTCCGCCTCATGAGGCTTGGCCTCGCGAGGGTCTTGAGCTTGTGTTGATGAAGATGGGCCGCCCTGGCCTCCTTGAGCCACGCCACAGCCAGCCGCAGTGAGCAAGTCTGGGACCCCTGCCCTTAACGCCGACACTTGTTGCTTTGTTACAACAAACTCGATCACCCCCTTTATAATTAGATGGAAGCACATATTGTTGTTGCGCCACTCTCCCCGAACTGTTTATGCTTTTCGTTAATCTAATGTCATTGTAAAATTAAGCAATGCCACTCTCGTAATTAATTAACTATCAATCTTAAGTCAAACTGCAACACTTGTTAGGAATGGTAATATCCTGCTTTGTAGTTCTTTCTACATGTTTAACAAAGGTATTGTTAAGATAATGTCTCTTTAAAATGAATCAGTTGCATTGTTTTAGGAATGGTACTTTTCTCCGCTTTGTCGCTCTTTATACACGTTGAACCAAGGCATTGTTAAGATAATGTCTCACCAATATGAATGAATCACAATCCGATGGAGAATTGCTCCTCTCCTGCTTCTGCTTCCCATTAAGACAAGTCATCAACCGTTATTTCTCAAGAATTGTTTCCTTATACCTATTGTTGCTTACAGGATATCAAAATTAAAGCTCGGTTTTATTCGACTTCGATTTTAGTTGAACTGCACAAAAGGAGCCAATGTGTCCAAGGCAAACTGCTGCATTATCGGGTCCAGCTTGGTCGCTCCACTTTGCGTAAAAGAAGCAGACCTTTGGATGCGGTACATTACGTATGAATGACCGAGAAGCTTTACGTAGTATTATTAGACACCGTGACATGACTAGTCTGCAGAGACCATTGGCAATTTAACAACACGTGGAGTGCCCTGGGCAAAAGTGCCCAAACAAGTACAAGAAGCTAAGACAGACACGCATCATAGGCATTACATATTTTGAATTGGAAAACCTTGTCAAAGTTTAATCATTGATGTTAGCAAGAAGACGTTAGTTTAATATATTGGAATTGGAAAACCTTGTCAAAATTTGCTCATTGATGTTAGCAAGAAGACGTTAGTTTAATATATTGAATTGGAAAACCTTGTCAAAATTTGCTCATTGATGTTAGCCTAAGACATGCATTTGATATTTTTGAGGGACGCCTTGCCGTGAGCAGCATCGAGTGTTTTTCCTATTCTTGTGTTCAGTTTAGAAGTAAATAGTTACTCTCGCTGAGATATTCCTGTGTTAAGAGTTTGTTCTCAATATTGTCTATGTAATGCCGTGCCTTGTGTTTGATTGCAAAGTTGAGCTTGAATGTTGTGGCATGCGGCATCACAAGCTGTTCACCGTGCCTCCCGAGAATAATGCTTCGTATTGTTTTGCATGTCGATCTAATGCCGTTGATTTGCTTGTTAAGAAGATCATCCTCTTCGTTGTTTCCGTATGAAGAAGTTCATCGTCTGATGTTTCATTCATAGCCTATAATACATGTCGGGTAGGTTAGACGTGAAACCATATGATCTTCCGACCAACTCATGATATTAGGTCGTGATTGACTGCTGCTTTCCAACCAAAACCGCTTGTAAACCGACGCTTGTAAATTAAAGCAGATGGTCTCGCTAAGGCGCTTGGTTGGTCGATTTTTCACTAGTAAAATATCGTAAGTACTTCACACACGATAAAAACGCTGAACGACACTAGGACGATTGCTAATCCAGCCGTTAGCTTCTTTTTCAGCCTTGCCCGTGGATGGCATGATACGCACGCCGGCATGTATCGCCTCGTAATGTCGCCCATATAGCAATGCTCGTAAAATATACACCGGTCTCTCAAATTACACGCCAGAACTCCACCAGTTTTACTTACAGACCTCGTGCCTTCCGATGACGAGTAAATTACACTTGTATGTTAATACATGTTTGAAATAAACCAGAGCTCCCAAGCGCCGCCTTACCATTTCATGCCGCCTTAGTTTCTCAAGGTGCTCATAGGTGTCCGATGATCCCGGCTTGAATGAGCAATGCGGGTGTCAGACGACCTGTAGGGCCTCGGGAGGCCCTCTCCGCTGTCCTTCGAAGTTGTTGCGCCGCTGTGGCGCCGAGCATTGTTAACATGGTCAACGAACATGAGGATTCAGGAGATGACTTTATTTTGACTGGATGACACTAGGGACCCACTAGGGCCATAGCCGTACGTACGCAAGTGCCTCCTTATTATGTACAACTATATTTTTTTTGCTTTCTCCTGGTTTCCTGACAACACGGTCCCACACCATTGTCAACCTATGTAGTCAATATAAATGAGAGAATTGCACAAGGTGTGGCCAACAGCAGGGACCAAGCAGCTCGAGCAGTATTTGTGTTTTTGAGGCGTGAGCACTGCAGAGTTTTTCTTGGCGATGATTTCGTTGTTGTTCAGAGGAGAGCAGGGTATTAACTGGGCGGGCTGTGGCCCGTCTAGCCCACAGATATCCAGCCCAGATACTACTTTTTTCAAGATGAAAATGGCTAGCCCAGCTATACGCCTTTTGAGGAATACCTGTGCAAGGTCAACTTGTTATTCTCCGCCCCACAGGCTGCAAATCTTTCCAAGGAGGGATGCATTAGGCTTAACAGAAAATGGGCTTTAAAAATAATAAATGGGATGTAATTATAAAACTTGGCAGAATTATAAAAATGCACCAAACACGAAATTAGTTTATAAAATATTATTTATGGATTTTGAAAATCTTAAATTTTCATTGTTGCGCGCGCAATGTTTCGTTGGATTTTTACGTAATACAAATTTATATTTAATCTGAATAGAAATTTCGGATAAAAATATTTCGGATCCCATCAAAATGTGGGAAATTTTATTGAATTCTGTCTTCAACGGTTGGTTGAAATTATTAATCGTTGTCCTAGCTAGAAAATGGGTTGTACTTTTAACAAACTGTAAATGGGCTGTTGTAAATTCCATTAGAATTCAAAAATGGGCTGTACATTCTTACAAAACGTAAATGGGCTATAAGTTTTCTGCCACACACTTTGGGCCTACTAAGTGACGCTTTCTAAAAAAATAAGTTGACGCGATGCAAGGCTTTGTCAACTTATTATAGTCAACACACGGTTCTAGCAGCAGGTGGGTCGTTGGATGTCTATCCAATGGATGTCGTGCTTCTTCTTCAATCTCGATATTCTTAGCTTCGCCGCCCAAAAAATGATTCCTCCCCGACATCTAGGGTGCACTGCTTTGGAGGCTGACCTGTGGGTCTACTAAGTTGGAGCGCACTAAGGGCTTTGTCAACTTAGTCAATATAAACGATTCTAGCTTCAAGGATCGTACGATGTCCATCCAACGACCATAGTGCTTCTTCAACCTCCGGTCTTCTTTGGTCCAGCCACCAAAGCAAAGGCCGGTCGTGCCGCCTGCCCTACCTCCCGGGTCGGTTCAGCCGCCGCGGAGGCCTCACCACCCCCCATACTAGTCCCACCGCTGGCCGGCCATCGCTCCACTCACCTACACCCCTCGTTATTCTCGGGCGACGGCAGCCTCACACCGCAGCCGAACCAAGTGAACCTCAGATTCTCTCCGCTGGCTTCCACCGCTGCGCCTTCCCCTGCTCCGCCGTCCCTCTTCTAGGCATCGCCGCCCCACCGCCTGGTGCTCTCGGCTCGCATGGTCAACATGGTCAACGACCGCCCATCGGAAGAGTATCAGAGGTGGAGAGGCCGATACCTGGGTCCACGCCGGCCGCAAGGAAGTGCCTCCTTATTACGCCGAAAATAATTATTCCTCCACCGACAAGCAGGACCCGCCGGACGGGCCACCTTATTTCGCGAAAAAATGTTTCTCCCGACCGGTGGTACCCACCGGACGGGCCACCGATTTCGCAAAAACGCTCCCCGCCGTCAGCCCGACCCACCGGAAGTGCCTCTTTATTACGCACAAAAAATGAATACCCCCGCTAGCTGGGACTCACCTTGGTGGAAGCTGACTTAGGGCCTACTAAGTTGACGGGACGGAGGGCTTTGTCAACTTAGTCAATATGAACAATTCTAGCTCTAGTGACCGTGACGATGTCCATCCAACGGCCGTAGTGCTTCTTCAACCTCTCGGTCTTCTTGCTCTAGCCGCCAAAGTAGCATCGGTCGTGTCACCGCTTCCTCGCCTCCCGTGGGTCGGGCCAGGTCGCCGTGGAGGCCTCACCGCCCATACGACTCCCACCGCTGGCCAGGCCATCCCTCCACTCCACTCACCCACACCCCTGTTATTCTCAAGGACGACGGCACAAGAAGTCGAACCAGTGAACCCTCAGATTCCTGTCTGGGCATCCACCGCCAAGCTTTTCCCCGCTTCGGCTGCCCCTTCCTAGGCCTTGCCGTCATTCCACCGCCGTGGTGCTCTTGGCAAGAGATGGTCAATGTGGTCAACGAATCAATTCCATCGGAAGAATACTCGTACATGAAGAGGCCGACACCGGGTCCACGGCAGCCACAAGGAAGTGCCTCCTTATAATGCGGAAATAATTATTCCTCCACTCGACAGCAGGACCCACCGACGGGCCACCAGTATTTCGCGAAAAAAGTTTGCCCTCGACTGCTGGGACCCACCCGACGGCCACCGTATTCGCTAAAAAAACGCTCCCGCCTGTCACCTCTCACGCCGGAAGTGCCTCCTTATTACGCACAAAAAATGAATACCCGCTAGTGGGACCCACCTTGGTGGGAGGCTGACTTAGGGCCTACTAAGTTGACGGGACGAAGGGCTTTGTCAACTTAGTCAATATAAATGATTCTAGCCCAAAGGACGCAGACGATGTCCATCCAACGGCCGTAGTGCTTCTTCAACCTCCGGTCTTCTTTGCTCCAGCCAGCCAAAGCAGCACCCCTGGTGCCGCATGCTCTCGCTTCTGCGGGCAGACATGTCTCACGGAGGCCTCACCGCCTCTACTATTCCCACCGCTTGTTAGGCCCTACGCTACGACGGCAGCCTCACACCGCAGCCAACCAGTGAACCTCAGACTCCTCTCCGCTGGCTTCCACTGCCGCTGCCTTTCCCTGCCTCCCCGCCGTCTTTCCTAGGCCTCGACATCGCCCACGGCCCTAGTGCTCTCGGGCGCCGGCGTGGTCAACGTGGTCAAGGAACGACTTCCATCGGACGTGAACCGATGTGGAGAGGTCGATACCGGGTCCACGCCGCAGCAAGGAAGTTTTCCTTATTACGCTGAAAATAATTATTCCTCCACCGACAAATAGGGGACCCACCGATAGGGCCACGTGTTTCGTGAAAAATGTTTCCGACGGTTGGGACCCACTAGCTGCACCTTCGGGCACACAAGGAAGTGCGTCCGGCAAAAACGATTACCGACTTGCCGGACCCATCAGCTACATCTTCATTACGCGAAGGAAGTGTGTCCGGCAAAATGAACGATTAAGCCCCTTGGCTGCCGGGTACCCACCAGCTACATTCGCGACGCGCAAGGAAGTGCATCGGCAAAAAAAAACACTTACCGACCGTGCTGGGACCCACCAGCTACATCTTCGCAGCAAGGAAGTGCCTGGATGGCCGACCCACT